>JAOCNA010000001.1:4636715-4648985 GCA_026546675.1 Papilio helenus
TGTTAAATTACTGAAAGAATTATAGAATTAAAAATTGTCTTCTCGGCCTTACTTCCATTTAGTTATTATGTTCAATCCTCACTAAGTTTTCCTTAGTAATCAATTACAACTCTGGGTGCGGCAGCTGGGTATTAACAAAACACATTTGCTAAGAACGATTTTGGTTATACTCGTAATGTGTCGGAGTAAAGTTTTTCTGTAAAAATAGTTTTATTGCTTCAGAAGAAACCTTCGATAATACAATCTCAGTATTTAGTATTTAGTTGTCAAACTTGATGGTTACTCAGTAAACGTGGAATCTATATTCCTACTACATATTGAATGAGTTCCGTCGGAAGTTGGTTCTGTATGCATAACGGTCCTTTTAACATTGGGGTTAAAGATCTACAAATAGTTCTTATAGAAAAATATAGGGTTAGGTCCCGCATTGTGATATAACCTTTAAAATGTTAAGCGTGCATATTTACTCTTTATATTTTAATTATCCTAATTTAAGGTTTTTGAAAAAATCTGAAGAAGTTGGAAAAATTTAAATCTAATGTATCCAATATGGCACCCAATACACAAAATGGTGATTGACATGATCAATGGCCCTGACTGGCTCTGACCTGGACTAAAAGAAAGGAAGGGCTTCATACTTAATTAGTAGAATACAGTACTTAGACTAAATCCAAGATTGCCATTGAAAGTATTATTAGGTTCAACATTTAAGATAAAGAATTTATGAACTGTTATTAACAATCTGTAAAAACGAAATCGCAATATGTAAAATATGGCAAAATAACAAGACAGCTTTCATATGTTATGTCCATATCAGCCTTTCTCCCTCCTAGTACCCTAGGACTGTTAGTTGATTAAGGGTGTAAAAGGTGTAGGTATATCCATAAAGTGTGCTCAAAGATATGTTTTCTTCGGTTAACGCACAATATTACAATAAAAAATAATTTAAACCCTAAATATTGAATTAGTTTTACTTCTACTTTGGCATGCTGTAATTATTTTATAATCCTAAAAAATCCTCAGGTACTTTTTTTAAAACCTACATGACATCAGTTTCAATTTGACATTGACATTTGACAACAGTCTCATCGTTTTGCGTTTCCGTTTCACTTTTTCCAATCCAAATCTAGTCTTCGTTTCTTATCTTATGCTTTAATGCTTATTCTTCTTAGTGATATGATCTTTGGAGCAAATAGGTTATAAATTCGTTGTAATAATTCACTTGGGTTATAGTTTTGTGACGAGGTTGACCAGTGTTGGTTATGTAAAATGATGCTACTAATTCACTTTTATTATAATATATAAAGTTGTAAAGTTGATCCTGAACAGTAACGAAGATTACAAAAATATCACATCAACTTATTCCTACGAATTAAATGTAAATGAAATAACTTAACAATGAGAAAAGTCAACGAGAAGGCGATGAAAAGTGTTAATAATTACGCATCAAATGATTATGTGGATGCCTTTAGCTATATTAACGAAAGACCAGTAGATGATATTTCACTGGAATTTTTCTATAAACCCCATACGATAACTCTTTTGGCAGTTTCAATTGCTACTGTCATCTATACTGCTTTTGTAAGGTAAATATATTTTGTGTGAATGGAATGGCAACTGATTTGTTTTAGAATTACATTAATTCTTCTTTTCTTTCAGGGATGAATCTACAATACAAGACAACATTTGGTCCGGCACTTGCTGTGTTGTTTTTTTCTTCCTTATCATTTCAGTTCTAACCTTTCCCAATGGACCTTTTACAAGGCCACATCCAGCTGTTTGGAGAATTGTATTTGGAGCTTCAGTACTTTATCTTCTTGCACTTTTATTTTTGCTGTTTCAAAGTCATTCCACTGTAAATGAAATAATGTATTGGATTGATCCAAATCTGCGAAACTTCCATATTGATATGGATAAGGTGTGTATTTATTAAATATCCTATTTTTGTATAATTTCACACAAATGTTAAAAGATAGTTGCATATATTAATTAAATATAACTTTACAGGAATATGCTGTGAATTGCTCTGACATTTCTGTAGCCAAAGTTTGGTCTCATGTGGATGTTTTTGCTTGGGGACACTTCTTAGGATGGATGTTTAAAGCAATTTTATTCAGACATACCGGCCTACTTTGGGCTATTTCCATTATGTGGGAAATTACTGAAATAGCATTTGCTCATTTACTACCTAACTTCTTAGAGTGTTGGTGGGATTCAATAATTTTAGATGTCTTAATTTGCAACGGTTTTGGTATTTGGTGTGGTTTAAAAATATGCAAAGCTTTAGAAATGAGAGAATATAAATGGGTCAGTATAAGGTAATCATTAAACACTATTTATGCATACTTTGAATAATGTGTAAAATTGTTGTAAACATTCTTATAACTTTTGTAAGAATATCTAAATTTGGACAGAATTTTTTTGAGTATGAATGTTTGGTGTCTGGTCATCAGGTAAATCTTAAATGCCTGATAATGTTTAACTTTTATATAAACTTTATTATTTAGTTGGATCATACTATATCATATAACCTTAACTTAATGGATAGATGTAGATTGCTCAAATATCATAAAAAGCAAGAGGTGACAAAAGTGTAGTAGGATTTCATAAACAATAACAGTAAAACTATCAGTAACCAGTCTCTAGCCTCTTTTTCTTGGTCTCTTACATCATGTTTCATTTACCACAGGAGGTGAGAAGTAGAAGAGCTTCTTGTAGAACAATGTTTTCTTTTCTTGATGCATAGAAAAGAATGAATATGAATTTTAACTAAAAAATAGAACATGAACACTTATTATTTTTATCATATTAAACTGCTAATTAGTTCAACAGTACTAATTGTTACAATCAGTATCTGCCATCATTATTGTGAATTTCTATTGGTTGCCTGGGACCTTGTCTGAGTTTTTTAATTAGCATTTTGATAAATAATGTAAAAAGATAATCTGCACTGAATATGAGAATAGTATAATGTTATAGACACCTTAATGTTATTTTCCTGTATTGATAATAGTTAAAATTTGGCTACTGACGAAAGGTTACATTTTTGTTAATGTTTCAGGGACATTTCATCAACTACAGGTAAAATTAAAAGAGCTATTCTTCAATTTACACCAGTACAATGGACACCTGTTAGATGGCTGGATCCAAATTGCACTTACATGCGATTCTTTGCTTTGAGCCAGTTGGTAGTATTTTGGCAAATATCTGAACTCAATACATTCTTTTTGAAACATATATTTGAAATGCCTCCATCACATCCTTTAGTGATTGCACGGCTGTGTCTCATTGGAGTGATTGTCGCCCCATCGGTCAGGTAAATGTTTTTGTAATAAATACTCAAGTGTGTTAATATTTTTAAACTAAAGTCCTCTTGTGAAATAATGTGATGTCCATAGATATATAACTTATAGTCGGACTATTCCTTATTACTTGGATTAATTATGTACACAGTGACTTTTCTTTTAGACAGAATATAAATTTATATTCGTAAAATATGTAATCAATATTTATAATTGATTTTTTTCTGTTTAAGGCAATATTACACATATGTGACAGACTCAAGGTGCAAGAGAGTAGGCACTCAATGTTGGGTGTATGGAGCCATCATGGTAACTGAGTCCATGCTATGCATTAAAAATGGCAAGGAACTATTTGGTCAAGCTCAAGTTTGCAATGTTATTGTATGGCTAGTTATTCAAATTCTAGTCTCAATAGGTTGTGTGTATGGGGTGGTGTTGTACCATCGATATTTTGAGGTATGTTATTTAACAAATTCTTTATATTAACACAATTTCTGTATTATTATTATCATTTCTTTATTAACATTTAACACACTTATGGCGAGATACTGAAAGGATTCTTAAACACCTGGCTGCTGACAATCTGACAGACATCAAAATTTCAATGGAATTTGGAGTTTTAATGAGACGTTATTTAAGATGCTGTTACATATTCAAATTCAGTTCAGTTCTGTATTTGGCGGTTAGAGCTGTTCATTTACTTAACATCTATTTCTATATTATGATATGACAATAGGTCCAAATTAGTCTGTAATTTCGATTCTACCTATTACTACCAGTTACAATGTTGAGATACGTTATAACTTTATTAATTTTCATGTACACATAAATTTTTTCATCCCACAGACACCATTTAAATAAAGGTTCATAAGCTACATCGATATAATTGTTCATTAATTAACTTGACTCTGATTTGAATGACTGTGAGTGTGGTAATAATTATAATCACAAAGTGATAAAGTAATTCTTCGCGGGTTGGATTTCTAATGATTTTTTGTGAACATTTTTATTGAATTTCTAATTAAAACAAAATAATGATTTTCTTATTGTAATGAAGGTAACTAATATGTATATTTAAATTGGCTACAATCACGCCAATTATAATTAAAATTTTATAAATAAATTAGAAGGAACATAATGAGAAATGTAACTCAGCCAGACCAACAGAGATTGCACTATAGCTGTTTGCTATTATTGATTACATGATGAATTTTTTTTTCAGCCAGCTAAAGACTTAGGTCAAGAGACTCCCATAAAAGACAAACAGAATTGAAAAGGTAAAATAAATCATAATTCAAGTTGCCTGTCCCTAGCTTCGCAAGGAATCAAAACATATTTGTTTAATTTTACTGTTCTACCAAATAGCAGTGTATAAATTTGAAACAATTTTCTTCAGAGTATTATGGAAATTCCTGTTCCTGTAAATTACAATTTCTTAGTACTGGTAAATTCTCACTAAATTATTTCATGATGTTGTTTCAGGTGTGACAGACTTGATATTATTTAAAGTAGGTTCATGTTGTGATGTTTATAGCCTAATAATTGACTGCTAAATGTTATTCAATGTATTCTAGAAACGCCAAATATAATTTATTAGATTTACTATTAAATTATTGTTTTGACATCTTCCTGTAGATATAATTTCATTAAAGTCAAGTATGTGATATTGCTGGTACCACAGATATATTATCTCTAGATGGAGTGTTTCATAAATCTTAATGCTTCAATGTGAGACAATTTCCGAAATGCCATTAGGTACGTCATGCAATTTATTACCAGTATAATTAATCGTTTTTCCAAATTCGGGAAATGGTAGTGTATAAAAATTATAAGCAAAACAAACCAAACATTTGTTAAAATGGTATTTTTATTATTATATATTTACCTAAAACAAATTTAAACACAAAACATTTTTAACAAACACAATTTAGTTTAATTGTTATGAAAATGTCCCAACTATTTATATTTTTAAACTTTACTAAAAACCAAGAAATAAAAATCGACATAAGACAAGAGGTTAATTTACTTTTTATTTAATTACTAGCTGTCGCTCGCGGCTCCGTCCGCGCGGTATTTAAAAAGACAGGATGTAGCCTGTGTTCTTCCAGAATATGATCTACATCTGTGCCGAATTTCATCTAGATCTGTTGAGCCTTTCTGGATATACCTTCTAACAAACTGCCATCCATCTAAACTTACACAATTATAATATTAGTAACATTTTAATGCAAATTATGACACTGGGGAATTCTTCCATTAAAAGGGCATCTGGTAATCCTCTGACACGTCTAATTTTGTGCTCCGAACGCTCCATATAGAGGTATTAATCCATGGCTGGTACAATGACGATAGTGTGTTTAGGATAGTAATTGCTATCCATAAAGACATTTTACTTTTGTTTTAAGCTCTAGTCTGAAGTTTAGTTTAAGATTGTGAGATCACTTAAATGATTAATATCGAACAGTATATGAATAAAAAAATCTGTCGTATCTTTTGCTTTGATGTGATTTGCGCTTGGCGACTTTAATAAATGTAATAGTTTGTCTGTAATAGGCAGATTAAAGTAAATACTTTGTTATTTGCATGGATTATATGTATAACAGAACAGATATAAGAGTGTGTTGTTAACCTATCAAGAATCTTTATAGAAAAATGTTTGGTGTATGACTTTTTTTTTAATTTAAAATTTTGTTTTTCTGTCATCCCAAGCAATCCCTTCAATAATTACCGTTCAATATAAGTAAATTTTTAAAGGATTAATTTAAATTGCTTATAAAAATAAAATCACAATTTTTCCCTTGTAATTAGCGTTGTTTACCAATGAAGAAACTATCTGTTTCTTGTTATAATATTAACATATTATATTAAATTTAAAAATTGACGTAAGATACTTTATTTATTCATAAAATGTAAAATAGTACATACAATCATATTATTAATGTTTTAGTGATGTGCCGGATGATTAAAATGCATATAACGTGTATACGGCTCATTGCAGTCGAAATTTGTGGATACGGATCCGAATTATTTTACGTAATATTTACTTTTCCCTCATTAATACATATTGTACATATACGTCGGTAGGACCATGTTAATTAATTTATTAATTATTAGCGGTTCCCGTACGATTTCCTCTGTATCAAATTATAAAAACTTTATTTTATTGTATACACTTGGTAAACTCACATTTGCAAATGTCAAAATTTAAATGCACAAATGACAACGCATGACTTTGCTCCCAGCAACTACCGTTACTATGGCAATCTTAATTGTTCGCTGCTATTGGTTTGTAGTTTTTGTTTCCATTCCGCATGAAAATATTTTCGTTTCGAACTATTCGTGATACAGTCAGTAGTTTTTTCAGGAAGCTATTGCTAGGTGTAATAAAATATATCTTGGTAATTTTAAGTAACTTCAGTCATTCCAAATATTTTTATTATTTTTTCGTCACAGTTAATGATATTCGAAAATATTAAGTGTCCATTAAATTTCCGTCAAAATTTGACGAATACGTATCCTGATCTTTTTTTAATATCCTCTCCTATAGAAATTTGGCACATCACTAAATTTAAAAGAAAAGGATTGAAAGTCAGCATTAAATTATTATCGTCAATGTGCATGTAAATTATTCAGAAACGCAATGTTTCGAATTTTCATCGGGGCAAATTACAAACGAGCTGCATAGACGACTTGCCGGTGACATATACATACATAGATATATAATACCTGTCTCGAATGAATCACTGATCCCTTAGCAGTAATTATATTGTTCTTTAAACTTTAATCTAAAAGCGTTAATGACGGGTATTGATTAATAATCTAGTTGCTATGTAGATTAAAATGTTCCTTAAAATGTGTTGTTTTTATTTCTCTTGACGCCCTCGACTAATCCAAATCGTTCTTTTTACATGAAAAACAAACGAAAAGCGAAAAGTTATTTTTCTTTTATTCTACAGATATGGGCGCAGTTATTGAATAAACTTGTAGGAAAAAAGTTGATGTAAAAGAAAACAATTACAGCTTCTCCAAGTTAAAGAAAGAAGCCCTCTGAGGTCGAGCTTTGAAGGCTCAGTAGCTTCGACTCGGAGCTCATTTCTCACGACACTAGTTTGAGCACTTGGCTTGTAATCCACAGGTCTTGGGTTCGAATCCCGCCATGTACCAATGTGATTTTTTTACGTACATAATTTACCCCACGTTGTTACGGTGAAGGAAAACATTGTGATGCAACCTGCAAATATCGGCGAAGAAATTCAAAGCTATGTGTAAAGTCTACCAACCCGTAGTGGACAAGCGCGGTTGGCGGCCTAGTCACCCTAACTTAAGTTACGCTCCGAGCCTCTGAGTGGGGACGTATAGTGCGCTGGTGATGATGAAATTAACCTTATTAGTACTCACCTGGCCGATCACCAGCATACTTACATTTACCGAGTCAGGTCGGTCAATCTTAAGATTAGTTAGTAAAACCCTAAGATTTACCGTAATTCGAGCAACACTCAAATCAAATGATTTTAAGATGTTTTATCACCTAAGTTCGCACGTGCTAATCAAAACCATCATATCAGTGGATATAAAAAGTGTATTGACGATGATGATTACATATGAACAGTTTCAGATATTTCGACATGTAATTTAAGCCTGGACAATGTCAGTAACATGACTACACAAAGTTATAGGTGACAATGAGCAAAAAATAAATTATCCTTGAGAAATAATATATTTGTAATAATTAAACAAACAAATAATAAATGTGTAAAACTACACTAATAATGGGATTGTTAACTGGGTTTATAGATTTGTATGGCCTTATAAGTTTATTCATTTTCAGAACGTCAATTTTCTCATATGTGCATTTTACAGGAGGTTAAAGTAATTCGTTATTTTCACAGGTCCTTGCTTGTTAAATTATTAAACATCTATAAGTTGTCCTGAACAGCAGTTGCATGGGTAAAAGTTTTTGAAATCCAGCATTTTATGATTGAAGGATATCAATGAACTGGTTTTTACACTTAACATTATTTCCATTACCTTATCTAAATCATTTTTCCTTGATTCATCTTGCAAAAATTTCTTCAATTCATCATCATTCGCAAATCTCAATAGCAAGTTGTTTAGCTCTTCTAATTGCATCTTCAATTTATTACTTTCTATTTGAAACATTTTTATTTGTTCGCTCCTGTCTTCATCTCGTTTTTTCAACAAACTGCGTTGTTGCTGGTACAGAGCTATGTATTCACATATTGTATCTGTTTCATTTTGCAGTTGCAGAATTATGTGTTCCAGTCTATGTTTTTCATCAGATAAATTTGCAACTTCATCCATAATATTTAAAAACCTCTCTTGAAGTTTTAGCATTGCATCTTCCTTAGCAATGCTCAATCTTATTTCCTCATCATCAATTTCAATCAAATCTCTTCTATCATCACACTCTTGGTTATGAACATGAAAAGCATCTTTTTCATTGGCATTTATATCTTTTTCTTCATTATTGATAGAGGTTTCCTCTTTTTCTTTAACCTGATGGTAATTTTCGAGAGATTTCTCGTAATTTATTTGTAAAATACGCGAACTATTCTGCAACCGCATCATTTCATCATCCTTGGCTTTTAATTTGTTTTGTACATTTTTTAAATTATCCTCTATATCAGCAAGTTTGAGCATCAATTCCTTATTTAATTGCTTTTCATGAGTTAGTTTGTCTATTAAATCTAATTTGTCTTTACTCTGAAATAACACACAGAGAAATTTTGTTATTTTGATAAAAAGTTGCAGATTAGCTTTCAATTATAATGTATTTTATGTATACCAAAGTAAATTAAATGTTGATTGTTAGTTTAAACATTCTTTTCTTATGATTGCAAGATATGAAAATCAATGAATGGCAAATCATTCATTTCTTACAAAATTGTACAGGGATATTAAGTTTTTTTATTTACAGCAAAAGTAACAGGACAATGTAACAACGCTAAGGTTACATTAGCAGTGGTAATGTAATAGTTAATATAACACAGGGCTGTAGGATCAGCAACCGGTGTTGTATTAACAGTCACATCTGTCCCTTACCACTCTATGTGGAGAACCCATAGATTATTGTAAATTACCATTTTTATGAAGGCAAATTCCAACTCTGCTAAATCAGTTTTAAGTTTTTTATTCTGTTCAGTTGCCCGCTGTGCAGCAATTTTGTCACTGGCAATGTCAGCATTTAGTTTAGATATACTTATATTCTCCTGATCACTGTTAATTTCTTTACTCTTATTCAAGGTTTCAATTTGTGCTTGAGTTTCATAACATTTAGCTTGAAGTTCATCATATGCATCATTTAATTCTTGAATTTTTTTCTGAAATTAATGCAAATGTTACAAAATTTAAAATTAGCGCATAGAAACTCAGACAATCTGACAGAAAATCTAATAGTTATTTGAGTTTATAAAGCTGATAAAAACTCCTTCTAATAGGATATATTTTTCATATAGACACTGATCAGTTACATGTTTATTACATGTATAGATTTTATAGTAAATAAAAAATTAATGTACCTCTTTAGTTTTAATTATTTCTTGTAGTTTTAACACATTTTCCTTTTCTTCAGTTTTGTTGGATTGAATATTTTGAAGTCTTATTTCCATTTCACTTAATTGATCTACAAGGTAAGTTTCTCTGTTTTGCAGTTGCTGACATTCCATGGTTAAATCTCGATTACTTGTTTCCATTGCTCTAAGTTGTTTATTAAGCTCACTAACATAATGCTGATAGTGGGAACTAATACTATCTCTTTCCTTTTGGAGTGATTGCATTTGTTGCTCTAAGTTAGATATTTTTTGGTAAAGTTGGACATTTGATGTTTGCTCTTCATGTTCTTGACATATATTAATGTTAGAGTTATTGTTCAATTGTTTAATCTGCAACTGGAGCACATCTATTTGGTTTTGGAGCACTGAAGTATGATTAGTAAGTTGAGAATTTTCATTTTCTTTGACAGTTAAAACAGTTTTTGTGAATTCTAATTGTTCTATTAAATTGGTGTTTTGTTCAGATAAAGCTGTTATTTTGCTTTGTAGATTCAATATTGTATTTTTCTGTAAAGAATTTTCATTATTTACAACAGTATATTTGTTTTGAACAGTTTGCAGTTCCATCTGCAAGCGGGAGACAGTTTGTGCGTGAGCATTTTGTTGTTCTACTGCTGAATTACAACTTCTCTGCATTTCCATCAGTTGTTTTTCTAACATTTTAACTTGTTCTTCAAGTTTGGTTTTATTGGTAATTAAAATTTCCGTCACATTCACATCGGTTTTGTTGAGCGTTTCATTATTTTTTATAAGATGATTATCACGATAAGACTTCTCTAAATCAGTGATAGTAGTAAATTCTTTGACTTTTTCAATTTCTTCCGTTGCTTCGCTCTGTAATGTATTATATTCCTGATAGGACCCAGAAACTTCTGCACGTACCATTTTCTTTTCTTGGTGGTGTTTTAGCTGCAATATACATTTGTTTTTTAATATAATGACGTGTTATATTCAACTCAATGTATGGTAAAAATAAGCAAGGGTTTTATTACCTTTTGTCTCGCAGACGCTAGTTTAGCCGCTCTTTCGTCCATTATAATCCTGTGAAATTGTGTTCTCAATTGATTAATTAATTATTAACTTTCAGAAAACTAAAATAGGTTGATTAATGATTGAAATTCACCACCACTGTCATGGTCATTGTCAGTTGCTTGTCACTGCTTGTCATTGTCACCAAGCGGCACTGCATACAGTGCCACAAGGATCTTGTAGTACCTTTTTGACATTGACAAGGGGGCACCTCTGAGCATTTAGAGTTACCAGCTAGCTATTATTTCCACATTTAAAGGATATTCTATCCTTTTGAATACAAAAACGTAAATTGTAAAGGAAGTACTTATACCTTACAATGTAACTAGGAAATGCTCTTGATTTCGTTTGATGGGGAGACTTAAAGAACTTTTGAAGTAAACTTTTAGCAGTGTTCTTTCTTTAGACAGTAAGGGGAGGAATAGCCTTAACATAATCAATTTTTTCTTACTTAGTGCTTATCCAGAAGATAATAGTAATCTTAATGATTGTTTGTTCTTTACAACCAACGCACAGTACAAACTATGTGATGTGCCCAGTGGTTCAAACGGTGCGTTACAAAATCATCAGGCAGCCAGTTTCTTGTTAAACTTCTAAGTATACACAGTAATTTCTTTATAACTTAAGTAAACATGTACGTTAAAAACTAAAATCCTTGTTGATTTTATATCATGAAGGCGATACTTCCAATTGCACAAAACACGATACAATTAAGGGTTCGGTCTCTACAGTTCGAAATGAATAGATAATAAAACATAATATGCGTGCGTCCCCTTGGGAGTTAGGGATCTGTCTTCCAGACCAGGATGACACTTAAATTCCCGAGCTTTATTACTGGAAGTAAATTTCTTTGGGCCGTTTTCGAAGACAGACGACATAAAGTAGTCAAAATTATGACTATATTTTACTTTTATTGTTAAATGCTTAATTTTTATATATTACAATCAGTGGGGTTTCTTTACACGTATATATCAATGCACTTTATATAGCTTTGCAAAACTGTATTACTCGCATATGAGCATTCAAGCAGTTTTAAACAAAACTTCTCGAATTCGAAATAGACAATTTGGTTTCGACAAATTCATTTGGCATGGAACGTGTTCAGTTTATTAAATACTAGCTGTTGCCTGCGACTTCGTCTACGCAATGTTAAGATATAGAAATAGCTTATAATATGCCCCATTTATGTCAGCTTCCCCTTAGTGAAAGTACGGTGAAATCGGCCTAGCCGTTTCGGAGATTACCCGGAACAAACGTGACTTGCGGACAGACGGACAGACAAAAAAAATATTAAATGCGATTTTCGTTATTAGCAACGCAAATACATCATCTTCCCGAAATCTGGAATTTTTCTTTTGATATTACAA
>JAOCNA010000001.1:4670649-4681136 GCA_026546675.1 Papilio helenus
TGTGCAAAAGCCTTTGATGTACCTCCAAGGACCCTCATGACTCGCCTCAATGGGACTGTCTCTCGCCAGCATTCAGTAATTAGCGCAAGCACGATACGACACGACGGCGACACGTCACCGCTACGTGCCAGGTACTGCACACGTACAGGCTCTACTGCTCAGGTAACATGTCTTTGATGCTCTCTGATTTGCAATTAAATGTTGCTTTCACGGTTCACTGACAGTCGGTGTCTTGTAAGTAGTTTACAATACAACCTCACAAACGCATGTATCGTGCAACTTGTGACGTCACTCCACCGCATGTGTGTAAACAAAAAATTGATAACATTTATCACCGTAATTATCATCATTATCATTATTATGTGGTTTATCATTTTTGTAGAAAATAATTTGCCTGTAATCCTGTCGATATCGTAACATGATAGATTAGGAGCGGCGCGGCGGCGGCGCGGCGGCGGCGGTTCGCGCCATACGCGATGTGTCCGGCGGCGGCGGCCAATGGCGGCGAGTGGGGCGCGACAGGCGACAGGTGACAAGTCACACGGGTGATGGATCGACAGTAATATGAGGTTTTATTGCATGTTATTGCATTACAGGCTGGCGCGGGCGAGCACGGGCGGACATCGCGCGACTTATCTATGAATAATTCAATATTAATACGACGTTCAAGTACTTTTATATTCTGGTTATTATGAATATCATAATATTGTATTCGACGAGTGGCCGACTTTATTATTTAGAGTGCTGTGTTATATGTTTATTCAATAAGTAATAATCAGTTTTTAGACAAATACAGAGGAATCTGGAATGGCTTTAATGTAAATATTCTTAAAGATGTTTTCGTACAGATTAAAAATCTCATTTCCCGTAGCACAAGTTCTAACAATTGATATTTAATACGAGAGGAATTAACCCGAGCTCAGGTCGCGGCGTCGTCGCGGCGTCGAGGCGACATGCCCGCGGCAGAGGCGTGCTCATGACGTGGCCATTGTTGCCTCGCTAATTACTGCGATCAGCTCATTATCCCCCTCCCCCGACTCACCCCCACTTCCCACCCCGCAGCCTCCCGCAGCCTCCCCGCAGTCTTCCAGCGACCCCGCCTGCGCTCTAACAGTATTGTTATGATTCTCAATTGAAATAAAAGAATAGAGCACGGATTCATTACAGAGTCGACATTGTGACGTCACGCGGCGCTGCGTGCTCAGGACAGCGACGGGACAGCGGCGGGACAGCGGCGGGATTGCCGGCTTTAATGTGACATTGCATTTACTTTGTCTACTTAATGACACTTTCATTTACCCCACGAATGCATCTCTACTCGTATATAAGTAAATCAGACTGATTAAACGGAAACTTATTTGATCCTTATTATATCGCCTCCAAAAGCAAATTATCTAAACAGTGTTCTTCTATACTGTTTAACATCTTACTCTCTGTTATGGTATATGCAGAGAGCACGCGGTGCCGTACAAACACAGCTATAACTACAACGTTTGCGGAGTGAAAATTAAAAAGTAATCCCTGAGAAGTTATTACATTGGCAAAATGTCGCTCCGAACCCATTGTCAAATATTTAAAGTACAAAATAAACACAGAATCTAAGGGTTGGCGTACATGAGAACCGCTCGCTGTCACGTCATCAGCTCTTAGTCACGTCAACATCGATGACGTGTCGTCTCCTATGTGACAACTCTGTCTTTCAAATATTACTTGGCAAATAAATTACTAAAGTTTCAACATTTGTAGGTCGATGATGAATCATTAGAATTTAACTTCCAATCGGGCTTACCGCCCCCTCAAATAAACAATGAAGTGTTAAAATATAGTGTGACGTGACTGGTGATGTATCGTATCTTGTGTGTGCACACGCCCTTAGCTCACCGTACACGGCGCGGCGCGGCAGCGAGGCGAGGCGAGGCGAGGCGGTGGCGAGCGGCTAAATAAACTAATAAAGACCGGGAGAGGTCGCCGCAGATGAAATTATCTCGTAACAGCGGCTTATGAGCGGAATCGATTCGCGATCGCGGCAATAAAACCTCCAGATGTTTGCTCACTGCCCCCGCGCGCCCCCCGCTCGGACCCCGCGCACCCCGCGCGCTCCCTCCGCACGCCCCCCGGCGCCGGCAATTTAGCCGATATTAAGTTTATATAGCGATTTGTACCCTTCTTTACACCGACACAAACAAGCGACGCGACTCGAGTCATCCTATCCTCTTATCATTTATCTACGCTAATACTTTTATACGAAATATGTTGAGCTTCAGTTATAGAGCACGACGAAGTCCGCACAGTAAGTGTGACACTGTAGTTGAAGGTGGCATCGAATCAATGATCACCGCTGCCCACCACAACCTTATCTTACGGGATGTGCAGTCTAATTGTGCATTAATAATAATAATAATTTATTTAATTCATGTAACAGAACATTACACATATGATATTTACATTGACCGAATTACACAGAAAACAAAAGAAAAAACTAAAACTAAAGTGATCTAGGCGACCTGATACCGGCTAGGTGCAGCCAATGCCCCATGATCGGGCAGTCGGACTTGTTACTTAGCCCTCTTAGGATGGTGTTGGTACTCTCCTGAACTCTGCGTAAAAGGGAAGCCGTGCGTTTGCTCCAGTATGGCATTAAAGCCGTCAATCCGCGTATGCGCAAACATCTCCGACGCACTGCAGTGTCGGGGGAGCCCCAGCAGCATCCTAAGCTTTATTCTGTTCTCGTTTGAGTTATTCCAAAAAAAGGGATAACGGCACGAAAGCCCAATTATTGACCTTGTTAAAGAAAGAAAATGACCACTGTAAACAAAAATTTGATTTTTCCGATTTTTTTACAAAAAATTAAATAACTCTAAAAGTATAGAAAATCTGGCAACGAACTTTGCGCTTAAAGGATAGCTATTGAGGTCCTCTAACTCCACAAAACCGTTGATCCGTCCGTTAAGAATCCCCTGTATTACGCATTATAAAATTAATCATATTGCTCAGATGTCTCAAGCTCTCGCGCGGATTTAATTAAATATTAATTCACACCAAATAGTTGTGTTCATGTTTAGTGGAATGACTCGGTTCCACCTGACTTGTGTTGCCGCGCCGTGGGAACAGAGGTCGCCACTTGTCTATGCTGAATAAACAGGACTATTTAAATTTTATGGATTTAAATGTATGTTTATTGTTTGTGACCAGCTAGAAATGTTTGTTGAATGTTTTTGACTTATAGTGTGCTACGGTAGTGTCGATTTTCCTCATCTTGATTTTAGAACATAGCATATCTACTTAATTTAAACTCTTACATCTTAATTTCTACAAAAATCGCTGCTTAATTGCTGGAAAAAATCCTTTAATAACTTAAAAATTCTACCTTAGAGATTATATTCAATAAATGTAAAGTCAAACACTTTGAGTATAAAAATAATGTACAAATAAACACCAAAATAAAAAGTTTCATTAATTTAATCTTTTCATATTAAAATAAAGTTTAACTGTTAGTAAGCTAATTCTTTCCCATTTTAATAACCTGGGATTGTCCGCGAAAGTACAGAAGCATGGTGTCAGTGGTGGGAATGGGTGTCTGTTTGCATTACTAACTGCATAAATGGATAATTTTTTTTGCCATTTACTACATTTAAGAAAACTTTTTAATGTTCTTTAAATATATATTAAGGATAAAACAAACTGTATGTATTTTAAATAAAGCTAATATATTTTATATTTCATTTACAGTATTTTTATACTATTAGCAAACTTAAATGCCTTGTAAACATGCTAGTTTCAAAGTTGAAACTGAATCCTACATGAAAAGCACATCTAGCCTTGAGTACTTATGATAAATGGAAAAGTAAAGAAAATCTGTTTTCCAAAACACTATTTCAGCTCTAAGAACTTCTTTTTATTTTAATTTATGATCAATTAATAAAAATGTCCTTAGTACTGCCTTTATAACATATACCAAAAACACTAACATATGTGAGGTATCATTAATTGCTGTGTGTATGTATCAAACGTTTAAATTACAACAGAATAGCAAGACTAACTGAACAACTGTTCGGTAGCTCGTTCCAATTCCCAATCAAAAGTTGACAATGCAACCCGTGCTTGATGTTCATCAACACCCATATCAGTTAGCATTTGCACCTTTTGCACGAAATGTAATATCAGGTTTGGACCACCAGCATAAACATTAGTCCAATGCTGTGCTGTTAAGTTAAAAAGTTCGATGTTCTCTCTATATTGTTTTGCAACAACCGCATCCTGTGGGTCGTTCGGTTCAGCAGCAGAAAGTAAAGCCTGTATAGAGAGAAGCACTGTCCGTAGAGTTAACGCAGCAGCCCATTGATCCTTCAAGATATCCAAACAGATCGCACCTGTCACCGAAGATACATTCGGATGCCAAATACGCGTCAAAAACCTAATCTTAGGCGGGTTAAAAGGATATGTCTCCGGTACTTTTATCTCAAGAATGAATTTTCCTCCCTCATATGGAGTCTCAGTAGGACCAGCTATTTGTCCTTTTAATTCTGTCCAGCTGTTATTGACCAACTCTAATTTCAAAGTTCCATCTGCTACTTCCTCGCTTTTCATTACTTCCTTAAATTCTCTTTTAATACGTTTCGCAGCTATGTTAGCCATTCTTGTAATTTGTAACTACTTTAATTATTTTAACTATACCTTTTGAGTTCTTCAAGTAAATAAATGACAGGCAAAAACCAGATTTTTTTTACCAACATGAAGGTAAAAGAAAATGGCGAATAAACTACCAAAAACTATAAAGCACTACCCAGACCTCTATGATTGTAAATGGACAGGCTATAAGACGCGGTGGAGATTTTCACAAGGTGGGAATTTTTGCTTACTGGTAATTCTAAGAACTATCAGCGCTTCTTGTCATTGTCAAAAAGTACCATAAGATCCGAAAACATCCTTACAAAAAATAAGTCTATATTTTGTGGATTTTGACTCGTAAATACGTTTTATAAAAAAATGTTGCTGTTTTTTTTAGCATTCAATTTTGTTAATAGTTTAAGTTATGATAATTATGGATATGTTGTATATTGTCCCTGCATGGGTATGTTATTTTCAAATACTTGAATATATTGGAATAATATATACTTAACTGTTTTTAAATTAATTTCACCCAAAAAGTAAACCAACTGATGCGAAGTGGATATCATATTCTGTAGAAGGAGACTCATCACCAACTCTCTTGTCTTAACTTTGATAATTTTTCAGGTAGATTTGGTAATCAAGCAGACCATTTCTTAGGAGCTTTAGCATTCAGTAAAGGAGTAAACCGTACACTTGTCCTGCCACCATGGGTTGAATATCGGTATGGAGAAATAAAATCACTTCAAGTACCCTTTACTACATATTTTAAAGTTGAATCACTGGCTTTATATCATAAAGTGATTTCAATGAATGATTTTATGGATAACTTAGCACCTAATATTTGGCAACCACAAAGAAGAATATCTTTTTGTTATGTCCAGAGAAGTGGTGAAGAACAAAATAGTTGTAATGCAAAGTCGGGAAATCCTTTTGGTCCTTTTTGGGATACTTTTAATATAGAGTTTATAGGTTCAGAATTTTATGGACCATTAAATTATGATGCCCATAACAAAGCAATGATGGATAAATGGAATCAAAAATATCCTTCAACAGAATGGCCTGTTTTAGCCTTTACAGGTAATTATTTTTAATAATATGTTGACCTATTATTTTTCTAAAGATACTCGACTGGCTGAACCTTCATAATAGGGATCCAAAATAACCTTAGATTAATGTTTAGGCTCAAAAATACTACATTAGTAGGGTAAGCCAGCCTATATGATACCTAAAGGAATTATATTGCATTGGAATATTATATATATTAATTTTCCATTTATTTAGAAAGTCACCCCTCATTTAATTTGCTATTTTCATAAACGAATTAAAGTAATAGAATGAATGCTCACATATATATTTTACTTTACCCACAACTGGTAGATAAATCTTAAATTTTAACGGTAATCTCCTAGGTGCTCCAGCCAGCTTCCCAGTTCAAGAGGAAAATGTCCACCTACATAAATATTTAAAATGGAATCAAAACATAGTGAACAAGTCAAGAGCTTTTATAAAAAATAATATGAGTGGTGGAGGTTTCATAGGCTTACATTTGAGGAATGGTCAGGATTGGATCAGAGCATGCCAACATGTTAAGGATAGTCCAAGATTGTTTGCAGCACCACAATGTGTGGGTTATAAAAATGAAAGAGGTTTATTAACACAATCAATGTGTTTCCCAGAAAAATCAGATATCATAAAGTAAGTACACATAAACAAAAAGTTTTACATATTTTAAAACATTGATTTAAATAACAACAAATTTTAAAACCTTCATACATGTAGCAGTAATGCACCATCAGTTGCAAAATCCTTTGTATGTCGACACCATTTGTCTAATATATATTTTTGTCATAAATGACTGAATTATAAAGTAGTTGAGGTATTTTGAGGGATATTTAATTTTGTTATGAATCTATTCATTTATTTTAATCCAATTATAAACTAAAAAAAAATAAGACTTCACTGAACTATAAACTAATTATTTACTTTTATTGAATACCAATGTTATATTCTAAAATGATACACTTTTTTTCAGACAAGTGAAACGGGCATTGAAAAAGTTAAATGATATAAAATACATATTCGTAGCTTCAGATTCAAACCACTTAATTGATGATTTTAAATCAGCTTTACGACAGTTTGATGTTAGTATTGTAAAACTACAACAATCAAACCCTCATTTAGATTTAGCTATTTTAGGCCAATCTAACTATTTCATTGGCAATTGTGTGTCCTCATATTCTGCATTTGTGAAGAGAGAAAGAGATGTGAAAGGCTTACCTTCAGAGTTTTGGTCATTCCCAAGTCCAAAAAAGGTTAAACATGAAGAATTATAACATTTATGCAGTTGTTTTATTTTTGAATTCATGCTTTAATCACAGGATCACTTTTTATACACTTTAAAATATATGAAACAAAAATTATTATTTTGTTGATCACAATGTAAAAAAAAATTAAATTAAATGCTGATGTCAGCTATAGTCAAGACAAATGTTTACCCAAAATGTTTTTGTTGTTACCTCCTGCCATAAATCATCTCTTGTAGTAATTTCTATAGCTTAAAAAACTAACTAAACTAACTGCCTTGTGGCAATGCGAAATATCTTTTTTTTTCAATTTTTTTAAAGTTTGCAACAATTAAAAGCTTATAAATAAATATTCAGAGAAAAACATAAACTTCGCATTACAAAGACTTACATTTTCGTTAATGTTTATTTTAACAAAACAATATTACGCCAGACCTGAAAAAAAGTCAGAAGCATTTTTCACACTACTTGAAGGCAGATTGTTGCTCATATCTTTTTTCTTATTTTGTTTGTGATTTACATCAATAAGCGAGTCAATTGTTTCAAAGTAAGAGATATTCCAAAATTTGACATCATTGTTATGAGAACAAGATGCTATGTACTGTCCATCATGACTGATATCCAGACATTCAACAGGCAGGCTGTGTTGGCCCACTATTCCCAATTGTCTTTGTGGAAACATATGCGCTGCTCTTAATATTCCATCTTCTCCTGATGTCACAACAATATTTTGTGTAACTGGAACCATACATTGTAGTGAATGTTTCTGTCCCACATACTCATCACTGTGCAGACCAAATTCTTTCCAATTAAAAAGGTAGAGTTTTCCTTTTGATGATCCTACTAATAATTTGGTGTCCGAGCGGAAAAGTCCCATACATGTTAGCTCTGAATCATAGTCTTCCGAGGTTGTGTATATTTTACTGGAAAATAAATTATTTATACAATGTTTATTTTCTAACAAGTAATCTGTTGCAACTAGTTATTTTAGTATTAGCTAGAACCTGTCAAAGTAAAATTACCAGGTGAGTTGGGATGTTGAACATTATAATCAAATCTTTGCAAAACATAAAACTTTTTATTATAAAAGTCTTCATTCTTGCACTACTCTCTTTTAGATATGCCATGTATGTGTTACTGGCTTTCACCCGTGACTCCATCCATGTGGAATCAAAAACCAAAAGAAAGTAGCCTATGTGTATATGTGACCAACTGTGTCCCACATGTTACTCCTTGTTACAACTTTATTTTATATCTGTGCCAAATTTATATTAAGATATGTTGAACTGTTGCAGAGTTAAAGATTAAATATGTAGAAACAGAAGATATTTCACGGGAACCGTAACTATTTCCGGGATTAAAAGTAGCCTATGTGTTATTCCACAATAAGCTCTATATCCATGCCAAATTTCATGTAGATTTGTTCAGATCCCGTTTAGGCTTCAAACTCTAGCAAACATTGATCCATACATCCAAACTTTCGCATTTATAATATTAGTAAGATTAGCTATTGTTTTTATTACTGATAGTTCTTTACATACCTGCCTTTTAAATCTATAGATGTTAGAACTCCATCACCACCTGCACAAACTAAATATTTTTCAGATTCATTTGTTATCATATCGGAAACATGTTCATCACCAATTTTTATGCTTAAAAATGGATCAGCTTTCCTTAGATCCCACAGTTTAACAGTTCCTCCATCATCACCTGTAAATAATGTATAGTATTTTAATTATCTTTTCCATATAAAGATTTCATTGAAATTTTTATATCCAAAAGTAGTAAAAAACTTTGCTTTCCTGCTTTCTTATACCCGTTAGTTTGGTAGAGTCATAAACTTAATGAACCATCAAGAATGTTATTTATATTTGTGGATTAAAATGTTTACCCGAACAGGCAAATGATAACTGAATTTGGAAAAAGGATTTTTTCCAGTTTGATTTCAATTATTTCAATAGTAATTAAAATAGTATTGTTGTACTTAAATTTACCTGTTACAAATTTGTTGTTTCCTAAACACAACAACTTATAAACCGGTTCTTCATGTGCATTTTCATAACAACATTTTAATTTTCCAGTTTCTACATCAGTGGCAATAATTGCTTTATCCTGAATAGTATATAAACAACATTAACAACATATTTAACAAAAAAAAAATTCAATAAAAAAGCAAAATAAATTATAATATCTGCCTTTACTTTAACTCTTCATTTTAAATAAGATTAAAACAAAACAAACCTATTTGTACAAAAAGCTCTGATTATAACTTACTTTTCCTGCTGTATACATGACATCACCTTCTTCATTGAATTCTACATCTCTACAAGCTTTAACATGTAATTCCAAAGTGTTCAACAATTTGTTTTCATCATTTTTATATTCATATAGTAATACATCACCCATTATATTTGCTAAAGCAATTAAATTCTTAGATGGGCTAAAAGATATATCAACAATAAAATCTTCACAGGTTATTGTTGGAGGATGATCCCTTGGTTTAGACTTCTCAGCCTTTATAGCTTTCACCACTTCATCCTCCTCGCCATCACTTTCATCTAACTCACTACTTGTTCTGATTGTTCCGTTTTCTGCTTCCTCCAAATTTGATGTCTCATCTTCTTCATTGTTGTCAGTTTCCATACCATCTAGATTTTAAGATTTTATAGAGTGATGAATAGTAAAATGGAGAAAAAAAGTTATAAAAGTCCTTTTGGAGATCAGAATTTATCAAATGGGAATATTTTCATGTTATTTTGTTGTTAAACATCAGTTTGACATGCTAAATATGACTGATATTATTTCAACAATGGCAAAACAAGAGCATACAGAACCAACAGTTGTATTGCTTAACTAGTTAGAAATAATTATGTTTAAACACAAGTACTAACATTTCGGTAAAACTTTACAATAAGGCATTATGCCGAATTTTAAGATAATTTATTTTAAATTACAGGAACTGACTATAATTTATGTTTACGAAAAACTGAAAAAATAGTTTGTTTGGAACAATATAAACGATATCTAACCAATCTATTTAGAAAATGTTAGCATGTTAAATGATATGCAAAAAAACTGGGTTAACCTATCCTAACCTATTGGTTAAAACATTTTAAATTAAATTTAAAACAAGCAAGATAGGTTAAGTGTGGAACATTTTTAATCAGATCAAAAACAAACTACGAAAATGTGCGTTCTGTAAAATTTTCAAAATGTGAATGATACCATTTCTTTTCCCCTATTGTAAAGTTTTGTCAAAATGTTTAAATGGATAAATATTAGGTTTACATAAACTAACCAAAATCTTCGATTTCTCCACTATCATCACTGAAGTCAGTATCACTGTCGTTTATTGTTTTTTTGTCTAAATCTCGAAATTCAATACCCATTGTCTTTTTCTTCTTTTTTAATACTTTAAATAACTCAAAATAAAGTAGTGTGCTCTATTAGTATTACTAATGTGTTTATACTAATCTTTATCTTTTTTTTTTTTTTCTTTCTTTCTTCTTGGCTTTCACACTTAAGTGTATTTAGCCACTGACAAGTTCAGACAAGTTTAAAAACTCGGGAACC
>JAOCNA010000001.1:4708807-4721771 GCA_026546675.1 Papilio helenus
AGTCATGTAAGAGTTGCCGTCAAGTACATAATGTGTCCAGTTTTTTTTGGCGTGAAGCAACATGCTATGAAGATCATCTGGCCGACGCTGCCTCTTCCTAAATTTAATATAAGTAAAGTAACTAATAGTAAAGATGTCTGATATCAATAGATCAGACATCTTTCATCATCATTACTATGACGAATCAACATTTGTCTAGTACATAATTATGTAAACGTATTTTATCGCAGCACCGATACAATATTTTTAAACAACGCTATATAATAACATTTTAAATTGTTTATAGCGGTTCATTTGACGTCATAGTTGTCTGAGATAGAAGAATTTTTAGAGCGATCCAACAGAGTACCAGTGTAATAGCGAGCATATGGTTCTAATTAATATGTTTTTATGTGTTAATGATATATAATACAGGTCGATACGTGCACTTGTGCGCAATATGTGCGTCTTGCCGTTGTGTCTCGTCGTCACTGTGGCTCGCGTCGCAGACCGCATCTGTTGCTTTACGATCATCGTAAAAACTCTCACCCATTCATTACTGGGTACTAATATCATATCGTAAAGAAATCATCCAAGTGGGACATTTCCTGTCTGTAAATTTATTTGAGCTAAACGAGCTTGAAACAGATTCAAGCTTTGATTCTTATAAAGAAACAACACATCATAGAAAAGAAATATCATAAAAAGAAGCGTCCCTATACACGGAGAATTTATTACGTGTACTTTTTAATTACTCACATTCGCAACTATGTTAATCCTGCCATCGTTTCTTACTAGGTATACGATCACATGTTAGCTTTAGACATTTCATTCTTTCCTCTATTTATCTATAAATTCAATCAAAACGGGAAATTAAGCAACTATGCGTAAATATGAGTTTTACACGTTGCCTAAATCAATCATTCTAGTATATTCCTTTGTCATGTTTTACTGAAAGTATATCTATACTAATGTAATAAAGCATATTTATGTATAGAATAATACGTAATTATATTTGTAACTCTACAACTAATTCTGATAAGAGATTAAGCTTATGATAAATGTATATTCTTATGTTTTTCAATTAAATATTTTAGATATCCCTATAAACGAAAAAAATTAGTGAATAATAAATCCACGTCTTATTCGGCCACATGTAATTTTCGTGCCTCTGACGCTTACTAAATTTGAAATTAAAACATACAACAATATAACATTAGAAGAAAAACCATCTGTATTTAACAGAAAACGTCTGCATTTCTTAAAATACAATACAAATAGAATTAAAATTATTATCGTACACCGCTATAAAATATGACCTTAATGACGCACCTATATTTAGGCGAAAGGGTATTTAATGGTGCCCTCTCCCTTCTCAACTAACTCGCTAAGTATACGTGGTTATAGTGGGTGGAACGATATTTATAGCACTGTTAAAGTTGAAAAACATCATTCATATATTTGGGGTTATTGATACAAGATAATTATTGCGCAGCTCTAACGCTGGCTCTTTCACGTAGCATCAATATACACGTTGCTGGTTTTCATAAATTCAATAACATTGTAAGCTTAACTTTGAATACATAAATAAACTTTTTTCCCAGCGCATACTTTAACACCAGTGAGGTTGGTAATTTATCAATATCTATAACGGATTTAGTGTACCAGTAGCACCAGATTCATTAAATATTATGTTAATTAATTCGTGAACGACTTTTTGTAATAGACGCCACTAATATCGTCCTGGGAAAGGGATCGAGCACACCTGCCCCGAGCTTCCGATTGCTTATTTTGTTGACTTTCAATAGGGAGACCCGTTTATGGTCCCGCAATGGTTTTGTCGAGTACGACACAACTGAAAAACAAGTTTTTAATATATTCCATATAAATATGCACTAGCTTTTTGGTCCGATTTCTTTTGTCATCCATCGAATTCTGATCTATTCGTGGACTAACTGATTTTTACTGAATGAATATCAAATCAAATCACCATAAAGAGGCGATGTAAATGTCAATGCAAGCAGAGTCTGGCCAACTCAACGGTTTTATTTGTTGCTTTTAGATCTGAGGGATTCATTTCGGATGGAACTCTAAAGGATCGTGTTACAGGACACACAATTATCGGAAGTCATGGGCAGGTGTTAATGTTATATACCACTTACATGTGATCAGCAATTTGATGATATATAATTATAATCTTTTTTTCATCTTTTACATTTTTACGTGTTAGTAAATCTTTGAGTAATACGGACACCGCGAATAAATTTAGGTATTTAAATTTACTTACATCGAAATAAACATTTTTGTGCGTCGCCGGTACATGCGTCAACTCCGGATGTGAGGACTTAAAATACTATTTATCCAAGAGTGAGGGCAGGCGCATATAACACGTGCGGCACATAGGCCAAGTAACAGGGGAGCGTACAGCTGCTGCGACGGTAACGTTAACCACGCCTGCGTCACCACGCCGCCTTGCCGTCGCCTTGCCACCTCGCCTTGCGTAACACACCACAAATTACCAACTCTAAACGGGTAAAACACAATTGTATCAATTTATTATATCATTTTATAAACTCCAAAGTTAACATTACTACTTGTTTTGTTATTAACTCCATTTATAACTTCACTAAAGTTATTTATAGCTATAGTTTTGTTTCTCATAAACCATTATGTTATTCGAACTCTGATCTTCTTCGATCTGTAACACGACTTAAGAGTTTTGTAATATAATAAAGAAATAAATAGTACCTACATAGTAGTTCTGAAATTAAAATTATATTTATTTATAATTTAATCGGTTGAACTAATTTTTGTTTTAAAGATAATTTAACAAGTAAAATTAATACTAATATTCGTATAACAATGTATTCCTTTTTTGTAGTATATAAAAGTTATTTACTTAGATGTAAATATGAAGTTGTATGACGAGTTATTTATAGTTTGTCGTTTACGAAATCAGCTGATGCTATTGTAGAAAAACGTAACACAACAAAATGTTAACAATGGGAGATGCGCAATGGCTGACGGTCGGATTGAAGGTGAATTTCTTTGAAAGAGAGATCGTCCTTTAGTTCTGCACCAACCTGTAAAGATTCTTTTGTGGGATAAGAATGCGTTTCTACGCAGCTGCCCGGGCCTGCTGTTAAATTCGCTAACCCGCGACTTGCGAGCCTCGACCCGACAAACATTGTGTTATGAGCGACACTTATTCGGGAGATAGGTCAGCAGTCTTGTGGTATAATTTTATGAGAACGATATTAAATGAATTTAATCATATTGTCTTTGAACATATAGCAATAAGCCTTTTATGATTGTTGTATTTATTGCATTAGTAACCCATACACATGATATACATAGTTAAGTACCTGTACATCATTTGTATTATTGAACAAAGTTAATAACGTTTGACAACAAATTGCGAGACGTAAATGTGTGTTATACAACGGTATCTTACAATCCGAAATCATTTAGTGGAGTGGTTTTCTGTTGTTAACATAAAGTTGCGCAAGAGTGCGCCGATAGTTGGCAGAGGGCGCGCGCGGGCCGCGGCAGCAGCGCCAACGTTGCCGGTCGCCTACGACGACGTAATTGACAAGCGCCGCGCACGCTTCACATCATCGATCAACTTGACCACCTCACATCTGACTTACGAAATTCCCAATCGTGCCGATATTGATCCTTAGCTAAGCACGACATCTAACGCAATACACAATATGTATAATTATTGCTGCTATTATGAATAATGTAGTAACAGTTTTTGATTCTTATATTCGCCACGCTTTATTCTTAAGTTTGTTAAAGTGGTGATATCTCAAAATCGGTGTTAAATATTTTAACTAATGGTTATGAACTACTTAGTTCTGCAAATTATGTTTTACCTTAGCTTGTTTAGATTAGACGACAGTTTATAGTATTAAGTATTAGGAAAAACACAACCGTGGTTACGGTATCCTATGCTAATTTTCTTGATTTCCAAATTCTCCAATTGGCGATCGTAAATAAAAAAAATTACAATATGATTTAGATACAGAGAAATACAACAGGTATACGTGAAACAATGAGATACTATAATTAATTGATAGCAAATATAGAGGCGTACACTTACACGATTGCGTGTTATTTCCGCAATTGTGGTCTGATTGCGAACAATGAAACAAGTGGCCGGCCGTTGTCAGCGCAGCGCGGTGTTCAATAATTTACTGCGACTCATTACAGTGCGCTGCCGCCGCCGCCGACTCCCACTTACGCCTGTAGTACATGTACATCAAAGCGAACCAGAATCCAAGTAAAGCGATATATGATAACTCTGAAACTCTTCAGAATTTGGTACATTCGGGCGGTTTGGTTATTAAACAGGCTCAGTACGCGAAACCGAAGCCAAATTTGCTGTCTGTTTCACTTTATTCTTTGGTACAAGTGTTACGCTTAGCTTCGGTTCCGCTTACGCGGCTATGTGCTACAAGTTTATCTTTTGTAACCTGACCGCGCGTAGTCCGGCTACTTGCTTAGATACCATTAATGATCTTCGAATGTTTATTTGTGACGATATAATTCACGTATTATTTGTACATGTAAAAGAAGTATGAAAGTCTAATTAGATTGTTGATACCCGAACGATAGATTATCCATGTAGATGTATGTTTATTGACTAAGGTAGAAATATAAAGTTGCGTGTCAGATAGCGCTTTATTGACATTTCACATCTTTGTAGAATCACTTACTTACATTACATACAAAACATATCGTCGTTTCTCTAATTCTCTTAGATAAAACTGAGATGATAACATACTTGTGTACAGGTGTCTCGGTAGTGAAAATCCACGATAATTGGACAATGAATCTATCAACAGTATTTGTAAGTAATTAGGGTTGCGGCCAGCGTAGGCCGGGCTGCGCGCTCGGCGTGCTGCGCGGCGCTCGGCAGCGGGACAATTGCCCGTTGGCGCCGCACTATTTCATCTAAACAACTATCTGTCCAATTTACAAGCGCCTGCAAATTTAACAACTATTTGTTATTAGAACAAACTCTCTTAGAACGTGGCCTTCACTTTGATATCTATAATTAAAACACTGTTCATGAAATAATATAAAATCAAATAAATACAAGGATGAACAGAGGAAACTTTGTTTATAGAGGTTATGTCACTTTGTGAAGAAGCAGACACCAGACTTGTATCTATTTATTTATGAATCAGTTAATCGCTGTGATTTAGTCCGAGTAATATTTAAGGTGACATAGCCAGCGCGACGTGGCCTCAGTTTCACATAGAATACAGATGTAGAAAGAGCTCAAGCTATTACCATTGATCGAGCAACCGAACAAATGTCTGCATCATTATGGTATAGATTATACATGTGCATCGAAAATACTCGAAATTTATTCTTGTAGGTAATAGATACGTTCCGTCCATTTTATTGAAGCGAGCATTTTAGAATATCATTCAGTATTCGCTGTGATATATTCGATCGGATCACCTTTTTTTCCGTGTTAACATGCATAAGATACGTTTCGGCTACTTAAACGCTTTTTTTTAAATTATGTATGTATAGACCTTATGAGGGTTAGGCAAAAATATACAGAATACGGTAACCTTCAAGATGTAGGTTCGTAAATGTATAAATTGTTTGTTTTTTATTGATAGGCCTGTATTCCATATGTATAATGAAGTGAACAAAAAATACACGTGGATTATAGCCCGGCGCGTTTCATACATGATTTTCGTGACTTTAAAATGCTTGGTGAATGATCTATTTTTTTTTTGTCAAATTTGTTTAAATAAACATTTCAAAAACAATAAATAAAGCCGCATACTATCCAATAATTTGATATTATTGATTAATACAAAGTTAGTTTTAAAATTGAGTTCAATGAAATATTATTTTAATTTTTGTACCCGATGATATACTGCAACACGTCATTTAGTGGTTTTGTGCGCGAGCACGTCAAGCCCTTCCTGAATCGTTATTTCTCGTTATTGACAGCAGAAATAACTGACTGAACATCTTAATTGGCGCGTACTTGTTACTGTGGATCAAATTTTTTACTTCCATAGTTTTTGTTCTTACCTATAGAGACGACATACTCTTTTTATGTGTTCTGTCGGTCTGGTAAATTTTTTCTGTGCATATTTTGTCAACTTAGATATCGTTTCTATTTGAAGACGTATAAAGAGATGATTTAGTATCTTTTATAGGTACGTTTACGGTATAAATATTGTCGCGGCAGGATGTTGTTGTTGTAATAAGTTAATTGCGAGATTTTACTGTACGATAGTGGATTGACTATCGACAGATAGCTGCTGTAAACACGTCGTCCGTATCGCAACAATCTATTTATAATGGTAGACGCGGGGGGGGGGGGCGCTGTGCGTTAAATGTCCGATATTTACGATTGCGGACACTACCAATAGTGCTTGCTCGCAATCGATTTAACATGCATATTAATTTAATATAATTAATTCGTTGATAAATTTTCGATCAATTTCAATTGCAAATTCGATTTATTTATTACTTACTATTTATTATATAGAAATGCTAGATAATATTAGCGACGAGAAATTATTTGAAAAAAATATTTAACTGACAATGTGATCGTAAAATAAGTTCTAAAATAGGTTGGGAATAAAATTGGTAAAGTAGATATGACTAATACATAGTATTGAAATATTATGCTAATTTAATAAAATGATTTTTGAAACTATTTAAAAATGTTAAATATAATTTAAAATTATTTAACAAAGTTAATCACTGATATAAATAAGTGCGTTGAAGTCTTTTGTTCGGTAATTTATACAAGCAGTAGTACTTGCATTGGATTACCGATTACAGCTATATTACGAGTATTAGTTATATTACAAGTATATTAGTTGGAACACTTGGAATAGTGAAATGTATCGATATACTTAATGGTTAGGCGAGGCACTATGGCTTGTAGAGGCAGAGATTAGCGCACCGACTACTGTCTAGTGCGGCGCGGCGCGCACGTGCGCGCAGCCCGGTGCTCGGTGAGTAAGCCGCGCATTTTACAAACAAAATCTTGCCACCTTTACATTACATTTTAATATTAACTACCTCTTATTATTATCGCCATAAGAGTGCTTTTAACATGTTCAAATCAAATATTTAGGCATATTTATATTTGCTAGTCTTATCTTGTTGCCAACAAATGTAAAGTTTTCAAAAACTTACAGTACGATACCAATATGCTTTACGGTAAGTATCAAATTGCAATGTAATATCAATAAATTACATGTAGATTTATAATGGTAATAAACAGAGGTTCTTATATTGGTTATTTCGAAATATTCGCATGTGAAATCTATGTAAATATTCAATATTCATTCATACAGCGGTATTTGTCATATTATTTGTCAGGCGATCATTCATTATCTGTGACTTATTTCAAAATACATCACATTAACAATAATTACGAAAGCATTTAGATTTAAAAAAATTGCTCTTACTCTTTCTTATCTTATACTCAATGAGTGTCACTAACCTAAGTGAATACATGTTGAACGTACATTCTCAATTAATTACATCTGCATAAGTTTTACGCTCAAGTTCTCTTCTAGTGAATCTTACATTACTTACTATGCAATGATCCAACTGTAGTGGTTAGTACATACAGTCTAACTGTTAAGTGCAAACTGTACAGTTAAAACTGAAATTAAGACTGAGGCGGGCTTTAGTAAACTTATAAGTACATTAAATATAATAATAAACGTTACTGTAAACATTTCACTTTGTTGCTTGTAATCGGAAATACGCATTAGGACAGCGATCCAAAGGCAGTAAGCGATGGCGGCTGGCGGCTGGCGGCTGGCGAGTCGAGATGGGTTAGCAACGCTCATCACATCACTGTCGCGACCACCCCCACGCAGCGCCCCTGCATTACATTAATTTTAATTAAACAACATCCATTTACAACCACTAATGAATTTAAGATGATTTCGCTGTATCATTGGAAAGGTATATTTAATCGATTATTTAATTAATGTAAAAAAGAAGTATTAATTTACTTCCCAAAGGAGGTCTTCATTCGGTTAACATGTTTTTAAAGCCGACTGAATCAAAGAAATATATAGAAGGATATTGTATCTACCCGTTATTATCGTATCGTAACCGTTAAGCGATTGATTCGCCTTTATTAGAGTTTCGTGAATAAAGAGTTACGAATTTTAATCGGTTAAACATTACGGGTTCACGTTGAGAAATGTTTAACAATGTAAACGTAACCTGCCATTACCTTTGATCCCCTCGCTGTGGAACAATACCGATCTGAATAATGAGTACAAATATTCTCACAAGCCCACCACTTTCAGATTCTGGTAATTGGTTCTTTTTAAGTTCACAGGGGCGAGCCATTGTAAAGCGATCTAACAATAAAAATTACTGGTTTACGTTACAATTGATTCGATAGTATTTGTTTATTCACTTCATAGGGATGTTGAGAATTGTTATACTTAAAATCTATTATAGTTATAATACAAATGAAATTTAACTTTACACATAATCACTATTAAAATAAGTATATACGACAAATAATTGTATACTGACGATTAGCAGTCTATAAGTAATTGTGTGAAATTTTTAAAGTGGATGTTGGAGTGGTTAAATGCGATCAGTGCAAGCTTTGCAAAGTTTTCAGGCGCAGCCGTCAGATCGGTGGCGGCGCTGTGCGCTGAGTAAACCCGATAGCTAGCCGACGACGACGAGTCAATTCCGCCTACACCCACGCTGGCCGTCAGCGCCGTCGTCTCAACAACTCCTCGCTATTCACCGCCACATTACAACGTTAAGCCCCATTGTTTATTTTTATTGGTCTAGTTTTGTTGACGTATGTAGTCAAATATTATTTCAACACATAATATTGATGTTATTTAATTGATTTTATAATAAAAAAATCATCGCTCAACATCAATAATTACTGAATAACTAAGCGCCAATAGGCTAATGGTTTGGGGTACGAACTACCGATCTTGCGGTCGAGGGTTCGAATCCCACCATTCGGCTATTGTCGTGAACCATATCCTAGCACAAGCCTAGAGCTTAGTTGAAATGGTTAAAGGAAACATTAGTAAATTAACAAAAATCTACTAATATTTAAAAATATATATATATCTTTAAAGACTGACGCACTGGTTGTTCTGTTGTCCAACTGTTTCAAAATGCAAATGCTTAAAATACGTTAAAAAAATCAAACATTAGACATTCTATTGAATTCCTTGTTAATAATTCCACGTATATAAGCTATCATTGATCCCGGAACCGGCTGAAAGTTATCAAGTGTCAGGGATCTCGATTTCAACGAGCTTAAAGTTAAGACAATAAAGCTTTAATTAGTTTAGCATGAATTAGTCCACGGTAACCAACTAACTTATTAATATCCGAAAGATGTTCTCAATCGATAAATGTAGATAACGCAACAAAGGATAAAACACTCCATTAAGATTTATCTGCATAAGATTAGGTGATAGTATACGAGTAATACAATTCGCGGCTAGAGGCAATTGTTCAAATTCTTTGTTCGGAATAAGTAAAGCGCAGTTCTGCTATGCCTCTAATTTATCGCCAAGATTGGATCATTATTCCCAAAGTATTTTTTTGCATTGTAGGTATATATTTCATCACATGCTTATGCGAGTCGCATTACAATTACGAACTTTATAGTTTTTGCTTTTAAACTTTTTTTGATTATTAATTTAAAAACTTTAAGGTACTAATATCGACTTAATAGAATATCTTTTTTATGTATTGAAATGACGGAAGTACGAGTCTACTAACTAGTCTACTATTTGTCGAAAAAAAATATTTTCAGATTGTACTAAGAATAATACAATCTGAAAATGTTTGGGCAGGAACGTAGTGCGGCTTTTTTAATATCTTTGTTAGTACGCTTCAGGTGACGATTTGTTATCGATGGTATCATTTTATATCAGCTATTATCTATCTTCTATTTTGTGAGAAGAGCAACGAGAGCGCGGTTACGTGTTAGGTTCGCTTATGGCGCGGGCAAAGAAGCCGCCGGGCGGCGTAGGAGACCTAATGTAATGTCGGTGTCGTCGGATAGCTGCCGGCTATCGGCTCCGCACCGCCGCGCCGCCCGCCTCTACACGTCTTGAATCACAATCGATATCCAGCACTTACTTTGTTTAAACTTTTTTGAAGTTGTGTTTAATTACTTAAGTCTCAACACAATGCCTCCAAAAAGGCTTACAGTGTTTGGTTTTCTCTGAGTATTATTTAGTACATGGACGTAGTCCTCATATTATAGGGATGCTCTTGTACTTATATAATTAATTGGTATTTCAGCATTCACTATCAAAGATTGTCTAAAGAGCACGGCTTTAAATATATTAAGACAATAGTATTGATTGAAATCATGAAAGACGTTTCATAACTTATTAACAGGTAAAGCTTTGTACCAAAGAGTGTGTAGCACGTATTCATTTATTGAAATCGGTCTGCGGCATCGTAGTTTGGCAACAACACTCGGGCGAGCCACAATTATCTCGTCACAGATCCGAGAACGATCAAACCGTATCACGTTATGTGGGTCATTAATTACTGTAAACAGTAATTACTTTAATTATTCTTGACAGTGTTTGTGTGAAGTCGTGAAGTGACCGCGCGCTGCTGAAGGTCGCCGTGGATCATAATAGAGGAGGACGCGCGAAAGGTGATTATTTTGCTTTTATATGAGAGACCGAACAATACGTATCTGATCCGATAGAGCTGCTTTATAATGACCTACATAAAGGCATTCTATGGCCAGATCGTAGATACCTTTACACTTTAATTCAATAAGAGTTAAATTTTAATTGCTACAAGTCCGGTAGATAACAAGCAAAGCTTACACAACAGAAAGCGTATTCACGAACTTAATTTGAATGATTCATTTGTTCTAGACTATACATTACCACACAAAAAAGTGGCTAAACACAGTACTCGAATACATTATTAAACGTAAAATCGTAATCTGAATTAAGAAGAAAGCAATTAGAATGTTGCTTAGTTATTTATTCATCAAAATAAGTTTTTAACAATTCTACTTTGCATGCAAAGAGATAGTAATATTGAAATGAGTAAAGCACTGTATTGTACCGTAGTGTAGTATAGTGTTCCTAGTGGTAGTGGGTTCGCGAGCCGTCAAAGGCACCCCGTCAGGTGATCTTTGGGTCCGTGACTCAACAGTTACACTAACGAACCGGTGCGGCGGCGTGGCGGCGCGGCGCGTGCTGCATTGTACCGCATTATCTGTCATTATCTCGCTAGCCTAGATATATACTGCTCCATAACGTATGTAGCAATGTGCAGCTTAAAACAATAAGCTGTAACAAAGCGGACACTGAACGCAATATCTAACTTTCAACTATCGAAAGTCGTCTGTAATTGTCCAACTCAGTGACGGAATATCTAATTTTTTAATCTGAGTTTTTTTTTATTAATTTTTTTTTATTTAGATTTATATATATACCATACAAATACATTTTTTAAAATTGTAGATTTACATATTATTTATTTTTATATTGGTTCTAACATTAAAAGTGTACATTATTTTGTATTTGATCATTTAAGTACCATAGATTGATAATCTTGATATGATTACTTTAATTACAAACTATTTAAGTATTAGAAAATATTGAATTCCGAAAACGTAATTAACAGTTCCTAACCGTTCTACTTTAGCACTATCACCGAAGGCACATTCAAATGTCAGGCAATCATTCTTGATTGTAACGGTATTTAATTGAAGCTCGGTTATTGTTAACAATTTTATTTAGAACGGTGCGCATAAAATGCTCCAAGGAATTCAGATCAGACATAATAAACTTTATAATATTTGTTGCCAAGAGAAGGTTCGTCGCAGGTGAATATAAATCACGGACGTTCGTCGGTTCGTTCGATCGAGCGCCGGCTTTTTTCGATCGTTCAGGCTACGGTCTATGATTAATATCGTTAAGTCAGTTTGTGATACTTATCGATCGTTATTATGTTTCATTAGCCTTGTAAACTAACTGATCCGTCAAAGCGATCCATCAAGGTGTTAAGTAGAATTTTGGAAGCAAAAAGTCCATGTAACGCCGGTGAGACGGCCGCGGGAACACCTGCCATCGATAGCCGATATCCAATCATAACGTACGAGGTGGCGAGCACCTCCCGCGCCCTCATTAAATCATCACTATTGTTGTGTTGTGCTTTATTGAAGGTGCTACGGCGCCGCTGGCTATATTTTACCCTAAGCGTCTGTAGTGTTTATACATCGATTTTACTTTGTTCTGCTAGCTTGATCAATTTGTTAGTGTAACGAATAACTTGGGACGACGGCGCCTCATGACTGGTCAGCGCAGTCGCGCTATCGTCGTTTTCGCCGACGCCGGCGCTGCGACATTCGAAAGCATTACCGCGAACCACGATCCAGAATACGTCAGCTCGCAACCTCCATTCGTGTAAACGATGATCCAAAAACGTTAGTCACGACTATGAGATTAATAATTTGTTTTTATACGTTGTCGGGCGGTGCTGCCTCCGGTGTGCTCGTACATACGCGCGCCGCGCCGACGCGGGGAAATAGGCTAAGTTTGGAATCACGACGTCGCTACTCAACTTTCGACTGCGGCCGCCGATTAAGAATCACTTGCGACAACGCCGAATTGATCGATGTAGCCCTTGGCATTTGTGAGATATAACTGTAAACTGTAGATGACACGGTTAGTTAGCGAGCGGTGTATTGACATGTGCTCGTACTGATTAAATCATCCGTGCCTATTATTATGAACTATGTCGCCAGAGATTATAGCGCGAAACTGTATTTTAAATGGTTGGTATATTCGGTGGCATCAAACATTCTTGTTGTTGTAGTTAATAGAATTTTTATAAGTTATTAAATATTTATTAAAATATTTTACGATATCGGTGAATGATGATGGAATAATATCATGAAAATGTATCTAGATTTGTGAAACAATAGTATATTTATTAA
>JAOCNA010000001.1:4727815-4742507 GCA_026546675.1 Papilio helenus
ATTTATCACATGACTCTATTTGCCCCGCGTGGGATCATCGCCAGCCCCGACATGGCGCCTCTGCAACTGGTACTTTTACAATGCGATTGATGCAAACCAGACGGTCCAGGCTTTTAGACTGAATCAGAGGTTGAGCAAGCTGTGCTTACATCCAATCAGTACTCCTCAAGTACTTGCAGAATACATACGCATACTATCACCGTTCACCATGACATCCGCATCTGCCTACGGAGACCTTCGGCACCTCTTACCTGGCAATTACAAAGCGCTTATCACCGCGTGGCTCGAAGAAGGATAATTAAAATTTGTTTTTATTTAAACAATTAGTAGCGGATTTTGTATAATTTCCAGTATCAGTACAAATTTATCTCGTAACATTGGTCTATTAATAGATCGAGATTAAATGTAGGTAAAACAATGACAGCAGTGCAGCGGTGATATTGCGATATTAGGCAAATTGCTCGAGTCAATCAAGGATCTGACTAAGTGTAGTTGTTGTCGAGCTTGCGCGGGCAAGCGGAGTGGCACGGATACATAATAGGAATTGTACAAACTTGTTGCGGGAGAACACCTGTGCCGCTGTATTAATTAGTTCCAGCTACTTCGTATCAACCGATTTAAATGAGTAATCATTTGTCAATCTACGGATATCTTTGATATTTAGTGAAACTTGTTAGACTGATTAACTGGTATTTTGATGCTTGATATCTTTATAAATGTATGTATTAATAGATCTAAAGGATGATTTGTAATATAGGTGGTTGGAGATTCGAATTAATTACTTTAAGACGTTATCTACAGCAAAAAACAATGCGAAGATAGAAAAGAAACGAGTTAAGAAATTCTGAGATGACTGAAAGCAATATGAAGACTAAACATTATGTTTCGTATTTTAATGGTTTACGTCCTAGTTCTCACTGTCAAATAATCCATTAATGCGTGCTATTGCATCTACATTACTGTCACGTTAAAAATAAAATAAATCTTTACCTATTGGACGAAATCGCAGAATTTAAACGACAAAAATGTTTTACATTGCATTGCTATAATTAGTACTGCGTGTCGATTTAATTTCATTATCCGTCTCAACAATGAACAGTCACCCAGTGTTAATGAAACAGCGCACTGGTGATTAGGTTGCCGCGGCGTGGTAAGTAAGGTTAACACACGCTGTGAACTTAATGCAGCTCTTTAAAATTTTAATTAACGATTCTTAGATTGCAACTAATCAATTCACGTTTCCTAATGAAATAACAGTTGTAGAAAATGTTTGTCAATTACAGTTTGTCCTTCGGAACGCACTAATTGTATCATTCAATAACGCATTCAATTTACCATGATTAAAGCAACATTATGTTAATGTGTTTATAATATTCTTAAGTTTAGTTAGTTATCTTAAATCGCTATAAGAGTATTTATATCTGGGACCGAATTTAAGACAATGATTGTATTCTTATTACCAAACTAAAGTACCTACTCGTAGTTAGTATTCAAATGGGTTGTCAAATAAACATGTCAACAGTTTGCGAAGTTTTTGAGGCGATTAATAATATAGTGATTTAAGTTCAATCGTAATGGAAATATTGTATATTCGAGTACAATTCGGCTGCTGGACGGGGCGACGGGCGACGGGCGGCGGGCAGCGGGCGGCGGCAAAGTGCTTGCGTTGCGCCACCCGCCCGCCGCGCCACTTGTCCCACTGACTCACGCCTGTGGATTCCCGTTTACTACCTACTACTACCAGTGTAGTATCACCGTAACATTATGCCCAAATGATCTGCCAACGCATTGTCTTTGAACTTACTGTGCGCCTATAAACGTCCGCTTTGATATGCTCACGTTAATTACCAATTGACCATTGGCAACCAATTGTTTCTGATTAAATTCAACATTTTACGTTACAATTTTATTTTACCTGTTAGAAATTACAAGTACAAAGTTACGCACCTATTAAAAATGTATGAAACACTCCTTTAATTTCTCTGGCCTCTGATCAATAACAGTGATTATCGCGACAGGCGAGCGACGTGCATATTCATAAGAAAACACCGACAAGCCGACATCCCTCTAGCGTCGAGTTGTCGACGTCGTCGCCCCGTCTGGTTTCACAACACAATGGGCCGTTGTGAGCTCAGCGCCTGCCAATAAAACATAATTCTGCCAGACGTGACATTTGATCACGTCATAATTCGAATAATGCTCGTATCTAGTAATTATGTGGTTGCGGTACGAATCAACGCTATGTCTTCGTTTAAAATTCACTTATCTTCAATTAAAACTGAAATGTTCTACTATAATTAAATTGTTAGTCGTAACGAGCAGTTGACCTGTCCTTAATTGTACATGGTCATCAATCATAATATTTTTATTTATACCTTATTTTACCGTTTTACTTTAAATAACTTTTATAAGTTATTCTATCCATATTAATCAATGTTAAATTAGAATCCAGACTTATTCTTACAAACTTGATCATATTCAACGTTTAGTATGATTAAAAAGCCTCGCAGCTTGTGTTGAAGTGTGTTGTGCTTCCTTTCTACTGAATCATTGTTTACGTAAGTCTTATATTACATAAGGAAGGATTACTGACATATTTATTACAGTTCATTAATTTTGTATTATGTGTCATTGTGTTTTATAGCGACAATGAGTGATCCTAAGCTGGTAGGTAATTGCGGATTAGCTGTGTTGCGATCTAAGGCTCAGTGTCAGCAGGACATTGTGCTCGGGCAGCGAGCACTGCGGTGACGAAAGCAACCCGCTTCGTGATCGACGGACCTAGATACTGAATCAAAGCCGAACGCGGTTGTTCCCCACCTTATCAACGCAACTGTTGACCACGTAACCGTGTACTGTTATTCTAAGATACCTTGTTATCATTTCTCAATGAACTTATTCATTATTAACCTCGGCATATTTATTGTTTATTGTGCAATATTCCGAATGCAAATTTGCTTACTGAACAGTAAACCAAGCTTTTTATTATACGACATTTGTGATAAAAGCAAAACAGGCAGTGAGTGTCTTTCACCAAAGTTATGGTTGTCAATTTGATTAAGGTAATTGAACTTAAGTGATTTGTGAAAGATAATTACTTTGCCACAATATGGCTTTTAAACGCAAACTTTGACAAAGATAATTTTAGTGTATATCTTCATTAAAACAATATTTCGTAAAAACGATTCGTCAATTTAAAATATTAAAGTAAAATGTGGTCCACCTACATTGTAGTACGTGTACATATATCAAATAATATTATTGGTGTCTTGCGATATTTGCCAGGCGGTGCTATGTTCGTGGTCAACAACATAGCTGATGTCCCGATACCCGGCCAAGACCTTTATCTTTATTGCCTTTCTATCTTTGTTCTGTTTGCTTTCTGCCCTCTATCATTTTTGTATATGATATTTATGGGCTACGTTGACAATAAAAAAACTAGTTCGGTTTACATTTTAAAAGTACATGTCATACATAACAAATTTCATATAAAACAATTTGTTTAACTCAGTTATGTAAATTTTTACCAAAAAAATAACCGGAAGTATCCAGATTCACAAGTTCGGAATAGTTCCACGTTCGTAAGTGATTACAAATAGGGGATGATGATTGTGTGAAGGGGTTGTTCGCGCACGGTCATCGATTTACATTCCTCACGACTCGGGGTCGGCGTGTCGGGTCGGGTCGTCTCTCTATTTCTATAAAACTATCTTATAAAAAAGTCAATCACGTAAAGAATTTGTACAAGCATTCTTAACAACCATGTTATTTTAAGAATGTGACTTTTTATAATGCTGTGCATTTTGAGCCGCGAATGAAAAGCTGTATAGGTCAATCACAAATGGAACTATAGATATTTTTGGTACAACAATTATATTTATTTAATGAAATATATATTTCTATTCTTGTATTAAACTCTAGCTGTTGCTCGCGACTTCGACCGCGTGGAATTGGAACAATAGTAAAAAATATTACGTAGTTTCTGAATTATTTCAATATATGCATAAATACAAATCTTTCCTCTTCATAATATTAGTAAAGGCAATGACATGATATCTATAAAAGCCATAACCAATGCATTTGTTTTGGCTATTTGAAGATATTTGGAAAATTCGAGATTCAAGTATTGGATATGAACTTGCTGTTTTAGAACGATGAACCATTAAATAATAACTAAGAAAATAAAATCAGTATAATTTACCCACATGACACGTTAAAGGCATGTGAAGAATGTGTCAGAATTGAGCAGCAAAACCACAATTTAGGTGTAAGGATATGAATGCAGCTTGGCGACTTATCACTTGTCCCCTTCTTATGCAAATAATTTAAAGTGACAGTATTCTCCAGCGGCCAGCGGCCAGCGTCCCACAGCATGTGGAGCGATCATTGGTTAACCCGGCTGACACTTGGAAAGCATTCTGTCCGATCCAATACATCACTTTTGTGTCGAAAACAATAAAAATTCTTTTCTCATTTGTAAGATCCTGTCGTAACATTTACTGAGTTTTATGCATCATGTGTGATTTCAACATGTAAATGTATTTTTTTAATTCTCTTAATTTTAAAAGAATATAATTTTTTTACTAACTTCATCCATTTCTCTGCAATTTCTATAATTTATAAAGTGAAATAAAAAAAAACATATTTTTTTAATGAACACGAATTAAAATAAACACAAAGTAAAATAAGATTTAACAAAGTAACCGATAGTAATGAATTTAGTTTTTTAGGTGGAACTTAAACTAAAAAAAAGATATGCTCCAGGTGAGGCTCGAACTCACAACCCCGGCATTGCTCACGAACACTGACTTATAAGTACCGTGCGCTAACCAATTGCGCCACTGGAGCGTTGGTCGACCTGTTGAAATTATCGAATACTCACTATGACCTTCCTCTCTAGTCCCTCAAATGTTTTGCTAAGGTTTTAGATTAATTTAACACAATGAAATACAATGATACCCTATTTTATTCGTTGAAATAAATAGTCGGCATGACTTACGATTTAAATATGCTAACATTTTGGGTTATCACTATCATAAAAACTTGTGCTTAAATACCATTTTTATAAATACTAAAAAATGTATTATTTCTGTGTGCGCGTGATTAAGATGTAACATTTGTTAGTTCGGTGGTCGGTCCAAACACGCTGATAATAATCTTTGACCTAATTGAAATGCGATGTTTTACGTTCCTTACGACAAAAAATTATCAAGTATGAGTCATCCTTTTGTGTAAGACGTAATGAATACAACTAACCTAATCTACGAGTAACTACCATTAAACACGTTTTAAACTGTTTTCTTTGACTAAATGATTATGTTATTTTTCGTTTGTTTATTTATCATTAGTCTTTAAGAATAAAAAAAATAATGTTTTCATGTTCGTCCGAGATGCATTTTAAAATTTTTTTTTTTCATATTGTAATGAAGATAGGCTAAGGCCCAAATGTTACTGCCCTAAATCTCAAAAACTATTTCTTTTTTAGGTTAAGATAGTTGGGGTAAGTTTGTATTTAAAAATCATTATTGACCTTCTTGTAAATTAAATTAAAACTAAAATTATTGGATGGGAGCCATTTTTATATGTTACAAAAATACTAGTGAAGTTATTAATAGATAATTAAAATTATACTGGCAATGACTCAAATTAGTAGATAGAACTCTATGACGTACGAAGTAAAGTAGCAACAGCGAAAATGTACCTTATGTTCTGACATAGCAACAGTAAGTTAGTGGTTTGGTATTACAAACTTTATAGGTATAGTTAATCTTGAATTAGATTTACCGTATTAATGATTTCGTGTTTGATAACTGGGGGTCACATTTAATTAAAAAAATAAATACTTATTTACGAATTTGAGGAAAGTAAACGTTATAAAATTACATTTGAGTTAATGAACATCATAGTATGTAAATAGATTGTAAAACTTGGTACTCCAACTAAGATTTTTTTATTATGTGTCTTAATTATATCACTGACTAGCTGTTGCTCGCGACTTCGTCCGCGTGAAATTTTAAAATATAGCCTGTGTTACTTGGCCATAACGTAGCTTTCGGCTAAAATCGGCTCAGTAATTTTAAGTTATTTCAATACATACAAAATTACAAATCTTTCCTCTTTATAATATTAGTATAGATAAAATGCTGATTTTACGTAGTGTAATATTTTTACATCCATAACAAATAGTTGTCAATAAGCTGAGAGAAATATCATTACAAAAGCCTTGAAGCAATGTATTCTATCAGCGAACAGATAGGTTGTTGTTGTGCGTACCAGATTTGTACCTGACCATGTCTGGACACTATTAGCCGGTATTGTTTTTGATATAACGGTGCGCCATCTGTCCCAGCTCACTAGATATTCCGTATGAAATAGACAAGAATAGAATTACGTTTATTCTCACGCGATATATAAATTTAATGGCAACTTTACGTAGTATTTTCAATAGTAACCTATTAAAGATTATTTATTAAAAAAAAACTTTTAATACGACTACCTTATTATCGGCACAGGTACATTCAACAAAAACAAAATTTAATCACAAGTGTTGTGGCAAACACTAACGCCCAATTTCCACTCCAAATGCAATATACAAAGTTTAAATCAATGTTTTTTTTTAAATCAAAAGGTATTGTTACTATTGAACTATAGCCTTATAATTAAATGGGGTCTGTGTAGGCGGGTGAGGTAAGAAGCGGCTCGGCGCAGGCGCACGTGCCGGGCGGCTCGCGGCCATTCGATTAGCGCAGTGCGCCTGAGCCCGCGCCAGCGCAGTCAAATGATATGTTAATGACCACTGGCGATACGTACTTTATGGTGTACCTGCGCCACTCCTAGCCTTCGTTCCGTTCCATCAGCGCCGTTTAATTACTACACTTTGAATAAATGTAAACTAGTACCATTGATAAATTTATCTTTATTTATTGATAAAAACACACTATTTACAGAAATTGATAAAACTGCATTTGTTAAAAATAAAATTTTGTTACATTGCTCGCTTCACATTTTTCTCTACGTTCAAATTTCTTTTCTTTTTTTAATACAATTTTTTTCTATTGCTTTCTCGGCGGCCAGCATTATGTGGATTATTGCTTCACCATACTTTATACTATGATCACCTTGTTTTCGAAATTTTTTTATGTTATATTTCAATGCTAAAAGTAGACTGCGCTTTATTTATATTATACTAATATTTTGCATGTATCTATTTATATATATTTTATTTAATTCAATCAACAACAGCAAACATTTTTCGTTTGCTGTTGTTGATTAATTTGTTCTCTGCATCCAGGAAATTTGTACTATCTTGACGAGATCATTACTTTATGTTCGAAAGAAGTAGTTAAGATGAACAACATTTATTTTAGAATTCTGCCATTGTTTGCAAAAAAAATATTTTACTTAACATAAAATCTGTGCCAAGTTTTAAAGGAAAATTCGTTTGTCAATTGATACCATGAATAAAACCGATGTTCCTACGCCATGATTCAACGATCCATCATTATCTGATTGTTGCGCATTTGAAAGTGTGAGAAATATTGAAATAGTAAGGAATCGTAACGGCTTAATGCAAATATAATAATAGCGATAAAGCGCCAGTCTTATTTGTTATAAATTTTGCTCTTTAAAAACAAGCTTCTGTAAAATGAAAAGGCAATTAAGAAATTCAAAATAAAATACACAGAAAAGATGTATTCTAAATTTATTTATATAAGTGTGTATTTATATAAACAAGATAGAAAACTAACTACTAACTCTTAAACTAGTTGGCACGTTATTACTCCACTGAATATGTTGGAGAATGTCTGCGCAGAGTATTGGAAATATTGACCGGCGGCAAACTGACTGATCAGTGTGATTGAACAGGACAATTGCCCCTAATGAAAGTAATTAACACGATGCGATCGGGCGTCGATAGTGCGCCGGCCGGCTCAGCGCCACGCGGCTCGCCACACCACCACAATGCGCAACTTGTTGAATTAACTTACACTTGCTTCAATCCTTAATTAATGGTAAACAATTTGTTTTCCGCTAGATTTTGTGAATTAAATTTCATTTACAGTACACCTTTTTCAGTATTGTTATTATTCAAAATTGCTCGAAATTGTGCAATTTCTTGAAAATTAATTAAAATCGTAAATATTAAATTACCATCTTGAGTATCTTTATAAATTGGTTATGTAATCTACGTATTGTTAAAACTTTTACAAACATTACTTTTAATTATAATATCAGACACTGACAGCTTTTAATTGTTTTGTCTGCCATTGTGAGTAATAACTTAGATTGCAGCATCGCTGGACGAGAACGACTGTCCGATAACCCATAAGCGATATTGTAACAACTAATAATGCTGCAGGCGCTAGGTCACGATGTCGCTACCAAAATATTATGTGGCAACTTCCATAGTGACAGTTACCTTCCTACCTGTACACTAAGCAGTATTGAGCTTTTTAGTTTATCTACTCAATGAAAGTCTGATCGTTATAGAAGTGTTTAGATATTTGTTCCCATATCTAATTGTGTTCGAACGCTTTATAATAACAAATATGAAGAAATTCAGGTACAAAGTTACGTAAAAATGGCTTATTACCCGAGCACCTGGTCGTTTTATGAATAAAAGTTCTGTGGGAAAGCAATCGGTCACCCAAAATGTTTCACACAACCAAGTTAGTGGTATCGAGTAAAGATGTTTTTACTTACGTTTTCAATACATATTCGTGCCAGATCAAGGTTACGGATAGGTTTATCTCTACGGATAGTGTAAATCAAAAACAAATTTATCGATAAAACGGTATAAAGCTAATAGTACGACTTGTCGGTCTGTTTGTTCAAGATATAACACAGATCCTTGTGTCAATGTAAATACCTGGGAATAAATATAACGAACCCATATTTCGTCCAAAATGTTCAAGGTTAACGCAACTTTGTCATGATGAATCAATAACCTCAAAATATATAAGTCGTAGGTAAGGTTCTCAAGGTTTAAGCCATATGTTCTAAGTAATACAGTGAATCTTCATTATTTGTATTAAAAGTGATATTGCTGAGTGTTGTATTAAGTCATCAGTTCGTAAGTTCATTGTTTTAGATTAAAACTGTACCAATGCTTGACATGACAATTTCTGCAACACGTGACTGCGACAGTTCAGATGTGCACTGGGCGAGCGGTCACGTGTGCCGCGTGCTGACTCCACTTTATATTTACGGCCGTAGCATGATATAATAACGTCAAAACAAAAAACAATAGATAAACAGGTGATGTAATGATTCACGTCTCCTATTACAAATGTCAATGTACCCAGTTACCGTGTTACTATGAGAACGCAAAGATAATTTTATACATATCTAATGCTTGGTTGTTTGCTTAACAGAGTAAGATAAACAAGCGATTTGCACGCACAATTTGCGTGCGACAACCCGTATGTCAATTGTTTTATTGCATATAAACTTAGAATGTAGACAGACCACTCAGTGTCTGGAATTTATGTTTTAAAATTAAACATGGTATAGTAAACATTGTCGTTCTTTTGACATACTTGTTAAAGGAGCGAAAATTGTTCATATAAAACATAACTTCTGTCAAGGAGTACATAGATATGTGATAGCATTTTATCATTTAATGTTAATTTGACTTACAAGTCAGCTATGAATTATATAATTTGCAGGCTACGTAAAAACAAAAAATGATACGTTGGAAAATATAGACACAGTATGTGCTATATTTATCAATAGCAACATAGGACACGGTTTAAAATGGACAATGCAGAAGTTTTTCATGATTTATTGGTTTAAAGTTTTTTGACATTAACCCTATGAGTTTTTGTACATTTACAAAAGCCGCTTGTATCCGCGATGATAGGATTCCATCATGTTACAAGCGACAAGCGTAGAAATTGCATATTTATTTTCATTGTATGAAAGAAGATAGTATCTACAAAGGCAATAGCCTTTATTGGAATCGCCTTTTTTAATTTTAAGACTCTTAAAATTTAAAAACTTTAGAACTAAGACAATTTAAGTTAAATGTAAGATATAAACCGATTACATAATAAAATCAACTAGCGATTAACTTGGTGTTGAAAACTCTGTTTATCGTTTAACGATAATTATTAGATTAGGAATTGCCTTCTAAGCACTTAATGCTTTAACGGCTGTCAGCTTTTAGAGTTAATTATATACCTCTTTAAATTAAATGAAAGCTTTATCGCTTATTGACATCATGACAAGTCTGCTGATTTATTAGGCTATATTTGGCAGTACAACATCATTATCTTATGGTTCTAAATCCAGTAGTGGACATCTATTGGGTGATAATGATGCACATTTAATGGGCAAGCGGAAATCGCTCTAAGCTTATGATTCGGGCGCAAACAATTTGGCACTGCGCCAACAGACCTGTCCCCGCGGGTCGCGCTGCATTGTGCGGACACAATTTATGGTGCGCCTGTAATTCCCCGGATCCGACGAGCGTTCGGATTCACGCGATACGGCACTTTAGTTTAACACACCTATATTGTATATCACTGGTAATCCTGTAGGAGATAATACGGTTAGTGAGAGCACTGGATGAGTTTAAAGCAGTCATGAATAATTTATACGTGGAGAGGTGCAATATACTCGGTAAAGTATTAAATTCTAAATCTGGATTGTTGCTAAATAGATACATTTCATGTGTGAAGTACATAAAGTTTATCAAAATACTAGCTTTAGCCCGTGACTTCCTACGCGCGGAATTAAAAAACTGAATTACTTATTACTTTAATTTCTTCCAGACTATGTTACACATCTATGACAAATTTCAGATCCGTGAGATCCGTTAATAAACGTAGTAACAAATACCCATCGTTTCACATTTATACTCTCAGTAAGATTACTCGAGGAAGAGGATCGATTGCAATTAGAGCTAGAAAATCACACATGTAGTTAACGAAAGGGTAATAAATGTAAATAACAATGTTTCTGTTTATGTCTAGGGGATATCGAGGACTGCATCGTCACGCCGGCGTACCAGAGCCAGTTAACGCCTCTGCCAGAGGCGCTATGCGACTGCATCATGGACCTCACGTCCCAGGTATGGAAACAATACACCAAAGATCATCCAATGTTTTTTGGTCAATGTAGAATTTAGTTAACTTTATAATGCCTATATAAACATCCCATATTTAATGGCGTTACGATTGTAACACAATAAGGGTATAACTGTTAATTTTGATAAATATTGTGAAGGTCCCTTTAATTTTCCAATTTACCAATAGCGACCCCACATGTTTTTAATTTCGTCGTATCCGTATTGTCCTCACTTTATGGCTCTTCGAGAATTGTCTTCACGTTAAGTGGACGTGGTTCTTGTTTTATAGTTTGCACTAATTTATTCCTAAGGTTGCTCATAAATATAACAGTATCTTTCTTTACAAAGTATTCAGTAGCCCTTGTATTTATAACATCCGTTGTCTCGTTGTATGGACGTTATCTTGATGTACAGTCAGGAAGTGAAATTCTCCAGTACTTTCTTACATTGTGTAATGTTTTTATTCATTTGAATTATATTTCATTGTACTACTGTGTTGTGCTGACATGTGACAAGCATTTTTAATATGCCTGTCCTATGCTTCGTTACACTTTAGCTAGTTATTACTTATTATGTAAGTGAAACAATGATATTGTTGTTTTCACTAGTACTTGCGTAGTACTAGTAGAGTATCACACTCGTAATGAGGAATAAAGTTTTATTGTAACTTTTTACATAAAATATGGTTTACTTAGTCACTTTTGTTTGACAGTTAAGTGTTATTAAAGCTATTGACCTCATCGCGAGCTTTAGTTTATAATGAAGTAAGGTTAAATATCGTATTTCATTAACTAATAATATTTCAGTTCAGTAATTTGTAGTTTGTATCCTGTTTAATTTATCTGCACTTTATATGTGGGTATTTAGCTTTAAAAGATGAAAGTTCAGAATTTTTTGTTTAAAGAACAAACCAGCCGAAATCAAAATATAGCAGAATGAAGTTCATTTAGCGTTTCCGTTCCGAAAATAAATATGTTTTATTTTTATTTCGCTGATAAAAAGTAAATAAATGGGAGTTAACGCCGCTCTGGCTCACTGCCAACGCTACAAAAATACGGAAGGATTTGGTAATTTTTCACGGACTGTCCATTTGGGAATTTTTCAACGAGATATATGATCTTAATTTATTAGTAATACGAAACATTGACGAATGATCATATCCGTTTCTCATAATGAGTAACTGCTGAACGCTGGATTGACAATAAAGCGGTAAGGGAAACCCTTAAAAGAGACTACTCATAATTAGGGATACCAACTACAAAAAAAATATACTGTCAATGAAGAATAAGAAAAGCACAATTTTAAAAAAGCAAATAAAGTGCTTTACCAACAATTTCTGAACGAATATTTTTTAAATAACTTAAGTGAAGCAAACAGATGTATTTGATTAATACAATTTAGTTATAGTGAAAATAATTCGTAACTTTTCCAGAGTTGCATCATTTAATTGTAAGCTTCAGATATCTCAAAGTTACAGTGGATTAAGCTTCGACAGTCGATTATGTGGTTCTAGTGCTAGTTTCCAGTTATCACAGCGACAGGTTTATGGTAGAAGGTTTTATTCGTCTGAAAACAAAAATGATCCCCCGGAAGAAGATCCTGCTATAAAAGACGAGACGCCGTTGTTTTCGAGTCAGTTGCCAGCTACAGTCGCTGTTCCTGAAGTTTGGCCACAAGTGCCGGTTATTGCTATAAACAGAAATCCAGTATTTCCTAAGTTTATTAAACTTATTGAGGTTAGTTTGAATGTTTACTATTAGGTTGATATCTTGTTGCTTTTTAAAGTGCTTGTTAGATGCTAAGGAAAAAGTGCAGTGGATTCATCTGATGTATAAATGTCCTGTGATGAATATAGACCCAAATCGTCTTATTTGTCCTTCAAAAATACAAAGTTTAAAAAAAAAACACAAAAACTTTTTTATTTATATTGTACTGTAATGCAAATTGGCATGTGAGTTAGATAACAATATGTAAATGTTACTCTATCTAATTTATTTTGATCATTAGTATTACTAATACTGTGGTTACATTGTTTTTTGTCTGTAAAAGATTATTAGAATTTTTTTTACGTCTACCAACTTATATGTTTGTTACTTATATACCTATTCCCATTGCATTTTGGTGTGATCTACTAAGTGATCGACATATTGTTAGAAGAATGGATAAAAAGTAAGAAAATGAATAGAAAGATATATGTAACTTATCAAAAGATATTGTCAGTTCCATGCAAGTTTGACTTCCAAATCAGCAATATTGCTAAACAAATGTTACTTTTCTTAGAGGGCTAATTTAAAGTTGTAAATAAGACAAAGATTTCCAAGCAGTAACCTATCCATTTTATCTATAGAAATCAGTTGTAACTCACCTCATTTTTCAGATATCAAACCCTGCCCTAATTGATTTGATCAGACGCAAAGTGAAACTCAACCAACCATATGTTGGTATATTCTTACGTAAGAAGGAAGATGAGAAATCAGATGTTGTGTCCAACGTGGATGATGTACACCAAGTAGGAGTATTCGCACAGATACACGAAATGCAAGACATGGATTATAAGTTAAGACTAGTTGTGATGGCTCATAGGAGAATACGAATAACTGGACAATTTATTGAAGAAGAAATAGAAACGGGACCTGCTGGTGAGTTTACAAATTTTTACAGTAACTTTTAAAGTGATTGTTGAAATACTTTATCAGTGAATTTAGATCATAAAAAACCGACTTGCATGTGCAGATGAATTTAGAAACAATATAAGTGTGTCAGGACCAAATGTTAGTTTATGGTCTCCCTACCCCTTTAGTTTACGGGCCTGAATTATGCTGTTATTTTAGATGGTTCCAATCTAAAATAACAGCATAATTCAGGCCGATAGGAAATTTGTAACCTTAAGCATTATGCTATTGAAGCTCCATTTTTAACTAGCTGTAACTTTATTTTATTGTTTTCATTTGTCAAACTATAATTTAAACATTACTATAATAACCTTGCTTCCTTAATGTTGGCAGCTTATAGTTTATGGTCTCATTCCCACATGAAGGCGTTTTTCCAAATTTTTTTACCCCCTAAGTTTAATAGCGTGAAAATATATACCCTAAAGCGTGTTGTAAGTGTAGGGCTTATTATTAAAGAAAGAATTATTCAAAAATATGCTGTGATTGCTGACTGTGATGCCTGAAGTAGTTTGTGTTTATGCTTTATTATATTAGTATAGATTATTTTTTGTAAGCTTCGCTTCTGAAATGATCATCATTTCAGAAATGAAGCTGAAGTTTCCTATATTTGATGCGGAAATTAATGTTACCCGCGAAGAATCAGATGCTGAACGAAGACGGAGGAAGCACAGGAACAATAGACGGAAGAGTAACGACGTAGAAGGGGAGGAAAAAGTGGAGAAGAAGAAACCAATCACAGATCAAGTGCTGATGGTGAAGGTGGAAAATGTGATGCACGATAAGTTCCAGCAGAATGAAGAAGTTAAGGCTCTCACCCAAGAAGTTATTAAGACCATACGAGATATTATTAATTTGAATCCTTTGTATCGGTAAGTGATTGAAGTTACTATAAATTTTGCAACACTCAGAAAATTTAAATTGTTAGTTTTTTTTATTATACCAGAAAGCA
>JAOCNA010000001.1:4755924-4775145 GCA_026546675.1 Papilio helenus
ATTCAATATGAATGTTTACATCTATACTAATATTATAAACAGAAAAGATTTGTATTTCCATGTATGTATGTATTCACACTGCATCAATTTTAATACAAGACTTTTTATTGTATTTCAAATGCTGACAATGAAACACAATTTAAAAAAAACCCCTAGAAGCGAGAGATTTAAGAAGACTTGTGTAAATGAGGTTTTAGTAATAAACAAAAACAATTATATTATTATATGGCTAAAGTATGACTAAGAATGTATACTAACTTTATTTAGTATCAAAAAGCTTGGTATTTTATCAATTGAGTTTAACATGCTTATGACATCTTGATGAATACTGTCCCTTGTCCATTTGTTTGACACATCATGTACTACGCCAACAACGTTAGCACATCGTAAACTTTTTTCACATGCACCTAACATTGCTATGGGTAATTTGTACCTGAAAATAAAATTTACAAGTCAACAAATAAATTAATTTAATAATATAATTTTATTTTTGACTCTATGGGTCGAAATCTGTGTAGTAATTGATTATCATAATATTATAAAAGCAAAAATCTTCTAGAATGCACAGACTACTTAACATTTTTTAATTCTATGTTGATGGAACAGGCAATAGTTAGTTATTGTTATTAAACTATATAAGTATATTTCACAACGGTATTTTATTTCAACTTACCTCTTTTGTTCCTTGTCACTTACAACACCGGGAGTATCCAAAAATATAATTTGTGTATCTTTTTCATAACACATAGCTCTGGCTAGCTTTGTTGTGGTATGTACTTTATTAGAGGCAGGACAAATCTGCAAGATCCACACTTTTACTAAATGAGAGCAACCTGAAGGTAACAGTAGGCTAGTGTATACTTATAGTATAGTTCACAACACATTTGTTTAATTAGTTCAAAAGTATATCATTACTAAAACCCTTATACACACCTTACGTTCCATAATCTTATTAATTAATGTACTCTTGCCTGAATTAGGGGCTCCGATTATGGCAACGTTTACTACCTTACCGGTAGCTGTGTTTGCAGGTTGTTCTATCTGAGTAGAAAAGTATAAACAACGTAAATATTTTATACAACTGTAGGTACTGCGCATTGAAAGCATAATTGAAGTAGACATGATAATCTTTTCGCTATTATAACAGTGGCAAAATTTTAATATTAATAATCCAATAAAGTACAATAAACATTAGGATATTCTCAGATTTCTGAATAGGGGGAACCAAGAACCAAGAATAACGTTTAACATTGACAGCCAAATGTCACGAAGTCTCAAAATCTATGGTAGTCAAATCAAAATCAAAATCAAACTATATGAAACAGACCTAACAGAGCTCTATTTATGTAAAGTTAGTCACTAAATGTTAACCAAGTTTATATTTGTTTTCACCTAACATTTACTCAAAACTAAACTTGTGGTAATTACCAATGAGTATATAAAATGGTAATTACAGTCTTTTATGTAAAGTAATGAACTAGCCATTTATGAACTTAGGTAATAACTTTTGCCTTTTTCTTCTCCTTTTTACTACAAAGAGGAAAGATTTCTATTTTTACATGTAATGAAATAACTAAAAAAATTACCAAACTACTGGACCGATTTCATAAAATTTTTCACCAACAGTTACGCTATCGCTGAGTAATATAGGCTGTGTTATTACTGTTGTTTTTAATTCCACAGGGACGAAGTCGCAAGCAACAGATAGTTTTTAAGTATTCTACAGAATTATTGCAGAAGTTATGAATACATTGGCAACTTCTGCAACCATAACAAGAATTTGGACTTTTGCTGCCTCTGCCTTCTTCTATATTCTACAACTTGGCTATGTCTACCTAACTATAGACTACATTTTTAAGTACTTGTTGTTGTAATTGTTAACTTATCTAATTTTAGTTTATACTAATTACACAGTTAAATTAATTATTTTATGAACAGCGTTGAATATATAACATTTATTTTATTCCGCACCTTAACGTGTTATAGTTATTTTTGCCGCAAAATATCTTAGAAGGATAGTTAAATCCAGCGGCATGATTTTATTCAGGTAAGTTTTTACATTAATCTGTAAGTCAATTTTTTTGCAAATGTTTTGTTCACAAATTATTTATTTACAGAAATGTCAGAGATAAAGTATAAAAATCAAATTTTGGCAGCAATAGATCACTTGCGATCGCGAAAATCTCGCCCAGATATAAACAGAATTTGCAAGTTTATGCTGAAGTGTTATAAAGTTGGACCTAAAGATACAAAAGCTGACCTCAAACGTTGTTTAAAGGAAAGAAGCATATTTAAAGTCGATTATAAAGATAATGTAAGCTATAGAAACGCAGCTAAGTGGCGAAAGAAATCAACACAAAGTAATAGTAAGTTGAAATATATTTTTTGTAAATAAACTGGCCTTTATTTTTTAGTAATTATTTATTTTCTCAATTAGCAATGGCTTCTGAAATTGATGAAAGAAAAATTATTTCATCTGCAATTGCGACATTAATATACCGAGATCAAAGTTATTTGGAAAATGGGATTGCTTTTGATGATCTTATACGCGAAGCGGCATTCCTATCGAGATACACGAAAAAACAACTTGAAACAATAGTCAACAAGGAACTGTCTTCAGGCAGCCTAGTGAAGTTGCCTAATGGTACATTAGCTTTAGGCCCTGCGGGAGATCCTGATGGAGATAGTTCTGACAGTTTTAAATTTGAATACAATGATTCAAATACAAAGGTGAGTGCCCTTTTAGTGTTGTTTTGACACCAAAATTAGAGGAGAAATATTTTTAAGTACATGTAATTTATTTGTACTTCTTGTAAACACTCAAAATAAATTACTTTATAGCACTGAATGAATCATTATGAAACCAATAGAATATGAAATTTAGTACATTAGCTTACAATTTTTTTTAAATCAATTTTGAACATTGCAGTTGACATCATCCGCTAATTCATCATGTAGATCATCTCCACAACGAATGAGAGGAAGACCTAAAAAAAATTCTAATGTAACATCTAGCAATAGCCAAAATAATATAAACAACCAAAATTCCGGAGTTAGAGTTGGTGAGAGACGTAAAATGGCAAAGAAGGTATTTGATCCATCAGACAATAATGTGCCAAGCAAACGCAAGAGAGGAAGGCCTGTGGGATCTCTTAATAAAAGCACTATAAAGAAAAGAATGATGATAGCTAGTCATCAAAAGAATGAGAAAGAAGGAACACCTTTATCAGAAAGCCAACACTCTTTAGATGGAAGTGGAGAAGATATGGAATCAGAGGAGCCCATTTCTCATGAAGCATCAGGAGGTGTTTGCTCCGTGTGCCACATCCAGAAACCTCGAGGGTCTAATGACAGGATAGTGGAGTGTCGAGATTGCAACAACAAAGCTCACTTGAGTTGTCTTCAGACAGGCTCTGGTATCTTGAAACCAAGACCTGATAACACTTGGCAATGTCCACATTGTAAAACATGTGTTGTGTGCTATGAGACAAATGATGCTGTAAGTTTAACAAAGTTAAATTGATTACTTTTTAAACTTAATTCAAATTTAATTAATATGAATTGATTGATAATTAGGATATCTTTCTATTTTTGAATTAATATATAAATCATTCTAGATCTTATTAAAAAAACTTGAATTGTTTTAATTTAGAAATGAAAACTTCTATAACATTTTCCTCTACTTTTTACAGGGAATCTTGACAGTGTGTAATATATGTTCGGATGCCTACCATGCTCTATGCCATACACCTCGCATACCTGAAAGACTCAAAGCATGGGATCAATGGGAATGTAACAACTGCTTAGAATCTCATCCAAACATAGTTGGCTCCCCTGCAATCATACTTTCCAATGTTGATTATAATTCAGAATCATCCACAGTGGATCCGTTTTTAAAACCACACGAGTTAGATAGGGCACCTACAAAATTAGCAGAACATGTGCCATTTGACCCAAGTATACCTGACGTAACTAATTGGACTACAGAGGATGTATACAGCTACTTCATGGAACATTTGCCGGAAGCAGCACCTATATTAAAAGATCAGGTAATTAAAGTGCTGTAAATTTCCACTTTAAAAACATCTATACAATAACATTATCTTGGGTTTTTAATAAGAATTAGTGTACATTTCTTAGAATTATATCATTAGGTATACTCATTGTCTTTTTTTTTTTTTAGGAATTTGATGGCCAAGCCATATGCACAGCAAGAAGAGCTGATATTGTAAGGGGTTTAGGACTTCCCCTTGGCCCTGCGCTTGCATTGTATAGAATAGTAGTAAAACTACAAACAAGGAAAGACGATTGGACCATGTGCTGGGGTTAAAAATATCCAAAACCCTTTCCCAATATTATTAGTTGCAGTAATTATAGACTTTATAAGCTTGAACTGCTTTTAAATTATACTCTTAGTCCTATTATTAATGGTAAATTTCAACCTTTTTAAATATTGTGTGAAAGTACAAAAAAAAAACAACTTTGGAACTAAAATTATAATTTCAAATAAGTTAAATTTAACACTACTCTGATTAGGAAATATGTTAAATAAATAACATTTATTTACACTTTTTTTTGATCATAATGCTTAATAAAGGATAAAAATACATTAAACAGCATTGTCGCCATATTTATATAGAAAACTCTATAGTGCGTTGGTAAATAATAAAAGTTCAAGAATTGTACTGGAGGCCAGAATAAACAGTCACCCTGGAAGAAGAAATTTAATATTAATTTATAAAATACATAGTACATTATTTTGGACTGAAATAAGAAGAAAATATTTGGACACATTAATATGCTTACAAAATTAAGCATACTCACCATATAAACATAAATAAATTTTTGTTTTACTTCAAGTGTACATTGATCAAATGTTTTCTTTTCTAGTGTACCCATTCCATAAAAGAAGCATAAAAGTGTCGCCGGAGAAGCAAATAACTGGTCACATGCTATTTTTTTTAAAACTGTCTTAACATTAGCATACGGCAACATCTTATCTAAATATGTGTAATAATAGTGATGCAATGGTCCCATTACTGTTCCAACAATGAACATTCTTACTGAAAATTATAATTGTAATAAATGTAGAAACACTTCGATTGCAAATTACAATAATTATATTTAAAAGTAAAAAAATGGTCTGCACAATTTTGATTAAATATTTTTCATAGTTATCATTTTATGTGTACTACACAAAGCAATGATTATTACCTGTCCTTGGCCAGTCATATCGTTTTGGGAGAAGCTTTGATTGGTATTCGATTTCTTGTTGAACAATATCTCCAATACCCATAAACGCCCCAGAAGTGATACTATTTGTTAATAGTAAATTCTTTTTGAATAATATGTTTATTCCGCGATAAAAAATAGACTTCATACTGAATAAAAAAAAGGTAAATCTAGGTCGATAAGCATGAATAATTTTTTTATACCATTTTATACGATTGCTTCTCTCAATAAAGGTCAAAATTAAATATAATAAATAACGGTAAACAAAAGTTTTAACCTCTCAAGATTTTGTTACTTCCTGCACAATTTTAATAAGATTTAAATGGAATAATTTAATCGTAAAAGAACCGACGCTCATACGCTTTATCCCGTGAGATTTTTTAAACACTTACATTATTCAATAACTTTATAAATTGCAATTTTATGCAATATTTTTAAAAATTGCGCTTATAATAACCACTGTCTCATTTTGTTCTACCACAGATTATATAAGCTGAAAGCTATTCAGTTTGACACTGACAGATTAATTATAAAAACAACAGTATTGTAATTTATTTATTTATATTTATTATTTACTTTATTGAAAACTTTCAAATTTTATGTAAAACAAGTGTTTGCTCTACAAAACTGCACAATCGTAATAGACGAGAAATCGATATTTTTATATTAAATGAGATGGTGTGACTACATCGAACACATCATACATCACTAAATGACAGAGAAAAGATCAGGGACAGGAAACATCAGTTCAGTTGCCTATTTTCCAAAACAAAATAAGATGATTTATAACTGAAATAAAAAATGGCACAACATAGTGAAAACCTAGATTTTTCCGCTTTATTTAAGTTAGATGTTTTAGTTCACCTCGATATCGTCAATCACAGTTTTTACGAAGTCGGCCTAAAAAAATTTTTGGCATTATCAAGTGATAAAGAACTCGTTTTCTTGTATATTAATCCTCAGCTGGAAAGATTTGATAATGTTTATGATTGGGATTTTAATGATAATCCTGTATATTGTATGTGTTTTGAACCAAGCGGTACTTGGCTACTTATAGTGAGTGAGCAAAAGGTGCTACTTGTACCTTTTCTTCCATTATTTACACCAGAAAACTTATATGACTGCAAGTGGTCATCTTCAAGAGTGACTGTTTTACCGCTTGGTGATATACCACAGCCAACATCTGTAGTCTGGTGGTTGACTAAGGAATCGGAAAACATAATTGTTATTGGATCAAAGGTAATTTTTGTACAATTATTTATTATGCCATGCCATTCAGAAAGGGTTACGCAATTTGAAAATTTCCTCTGTTTGTTACAGACAGGAGTAGTAACATTTTATTCCTTGGAGTCCCAGACTATTGTAGGAGAAGTTAAAGTTGCTGGAGAAATTTTGGATTTACAAATATGTTTTGACGATTCCCTGGACTTATTAGCTCTGTTGGTGTGTATGTTTTGTAGTCATGGGTATCTTGACTAAAATTGGTGACCTGCAGATCAGCTCATGGTTCTCATGTGTGAAGCAGATCAGTGGATCATCTTGTAGTTCAGCTCAATATGTATCAGTATAGATTTATGAATTGTATTTGGATCAATAAGGTAACAGGCATGTTGTTTGTTGTCCCAAACTGTAATAGGACATCATGCTAAGCTGCCAATTTACTTCTTGAGTGGCAGCATATCAGTTTAAGTCTAATTGATCTGAATTTTTGAACTCTTTCAAAGCTGATTTACACATATACATAGCTGTTAATGTTTTATAAATTAATTACATTTGTATATTATATTCATGGGTAATTTAATAAATATTTTTTCATCCAGATCTCTAGCGGACAATCTCAACAGTGGAAGTTGATTTTGGAACATAGATCTTTGGGCTACAACTGGCTTCAACAAACTCGAGCTCAAAATGATAGAGAGAAGAAGGATGGATTTATGTCTTACATCAGACAACTGTCAAAGGATAAAATAACATTTTTCACTCAAGGTGGATCTAGAGGTATAATAAGATAAGAAGTTAAACATTTTGTAATACCGAGAAAAAGTTTAAAATAACCATCATCTTCCCTACATTATCCTACTCTGTATGGTTGGCGCACTAGGTTTTAGTCCTCCAAATAACTATTATATGTCGTCTCAGTCACCACACCTTATTTGATCATGTCTCCTTTCACATAATTCATCCATCTCTAGGTCTACCTCTACCGCTGTACTCCACACTCATAAATAAGTTCTTGTAATATGTGATTCATCTATCCTCATCACATGCCCATGCCATGCTAACCTTTTATGCCTTAATTTCTTTAAAAGTTTAAAATAATATGAAATGTATTTTTTTGCAGATGATAAATCTCAGACTGTGGAATATGTATTAAAACCAGTTGAATATCTCCCCATGTTCCGCAAGGGCTCTAATAATTGGGCTTTAACAGCACAATATGTGAATGGACGACATTTCTTAACTGCATTTGAATTGAATGAAGGGACATTGATTTAAGCAGTTCATGTTTTTGTACTAATAATATGTTGTTTTTGTACTAATATTATAAAGAAAGATTTGTATTATAAAGTACTTAAATAAGTGTCCAGCTATATGAAGCAGGACCAGGCTGCTAGTGTTACATAAATTCAAATAATTGAGTAATAAAAATGTAGGTTCATAATTTCTTTTTTCAGCTTGAAAGTCCGGAAGATGATACCCCATCAAGGACATTAAGGCCTCACATAAAGAAGGATGGCCTTTATATACAAGGCTTGTGGTCACAGAGACTTATCTATTTACTGAGGAAGAATGAACTTGAAGTGCACAGTGCTAATTTCTCCATAGTTCAGGTAATTTGTGGCATTAAAGTAAATAGCCTATGTGATCTTCCAGACTATCCTCTACATATAGATGGCATAGGCCAAATTTTATTGAGATCTGTTCGGCAGTTTAGACTACAAATTGTAATAAACATCCATCCATCTATCCAAACTTTTAATAGTGCTAAGATGATGAAAGTCTACTTTATTTTTTAAATTGTGAATATTTTTCAACTTATATAGTTTTTCTGACTAAATGTTAAGTTTTTATTACCACTCCACACAAATCCTTTATAAAATTAGTTGATTTTAATGACATAGACGGATACTATAGCCCCTAATACAACTAATATTTCTAGTGTTAAGAAGTAAATTAGTACTGTGCTGTAGAATTGGCCAACACTAGATTATCGACATAAACGTCACGTCCATATCTAACAGTCGTTAAATGTCATGAGACACATCAGGAATGGCGCGTAATCTTAACGAGAAGTGTAGCTCTGAGTTCTCAAGTCGTGTGATAGTATCGATTAAATAAAAGTGTTTAAAACTAGGAACATAGTTAACAAAGCTTATTCTCTGAAATGTTCCGTAGTTAATTTATTGAATTTAGCCTCATAATATGGTTAATTCTTTTTTAAACGTCAATTAGTGTTATCTAATTGAGTCATTGGAAGTTTTTCCTACGTATTAAATAAATATTTATACAAGGTTATTGCTTAATTTACGTCGAAGTAAAGCGTCGGCTCGACCTTGACATTGGCCGTAGACCGTAATAAAGCGTCGATACTACGTGTGTTTAGTTACACGATTACCCGACCTTACTATAGTGGCTTTCGGATGTGAGAGTACAAGAAACCTGGTCGGTGCTCCGTTTGTAAATAACTTTAAGAGTTACAGACTCATAAATTTTAAGATACCAAGGGAGTCTCGCAATGGAAAGATTCATTGTGAAAAATCTATACTAAGGACACTCTTAATTGAGATTAGTAATTCAATTGCAGTTATCGTTATGATTATCAGTTATCACTTAATATTAGGTTGTAGAAGAGAATCATGCGAACATAATAATTTTATTTAAAGTTTTCATCAAAAGTGTCACATTTGACTTCTGTTTGAAGTCTTTGTTTGCATATAAATTTTAAAATTTCCAGTACTAACAAACATCGTGCTGAAAATTTAATTGGCAAAGTTTTATATGCGCAGATGCTCTGGGGACATACTTCGTGGCATACTCATCGCATATTACACATCCATTGAAGCAGGCCTTACCTGGACAACCTGTTCCACATCAAATCACTAGAACCACTTCAGCGGCCACATTATTTGAGTTTTCAATACGTCCACATAAAGATATTATGCTCGAATAAAAATAAAGTCTATAAGTATATTCTTTGCATAGAGCTTTTAGATGTAGTTATCCGGAATTGGCGTGATTTCTATGGACTCTATCGAAAAGTATGTAAACTTATTGGTGACACTACTTAAAATATTACCATTATTTCGTACGATGTACATTTTGGTTTGTTAGTTTTAGTCGGCTATTTATGGACGGCAATTAATACGCCTGGAACTAGATCGCTGGTATTGAAGTGTAACGCCCATAAAGTCTAAGCATTATATTTTATAACGATTTGAATAACAAAAGATATTTAGATTGCGGCATATCGGCCAAGAGCCCAGCAGAGCGAGGCAGCGCCAGTCAAGTGGTAAAGTGCGATCGTCTTTTCCTCAACATTCGATGTCGAGCTGCACCCAGATACCCATTGTCTCCATATCATTACAGCTATTATATTTGCCCGTTCGAGCGTACGTTTTCATATTAAACCTTGATCACTGTCTGACATCTTCATAATGATTTTCAATAATCATTGTTTTATACTTTCACAAACAATAGCCCAATAACAATGCTAATAACAGTCTATATAAGTTTAAATTAATCGAAAGTCACTTTACATATCTATATAGCTACAATGGCAGGCACAGGATGAACGCGATGCACTTTCTAAAGCCATTGTTGAAGATCTTACGCATAACATATTGTTGTATATCCTACTAGTATGTATTATGGGTGTGAAAGTTACGGGGATTTGTTACTATTTGACGACAAAAACTAGTGAACGGATGTTAATTTAAAAATTATTATAAGTAATCGTGTGAGTCTAGAAAATATCTAAGTTCGCTGCATAAACCGTTTCTTTTCTTCTCTTCATCTATCTAATCACTTCCTAGGATTTTTCCTTATTGTAAGTTGGCCGAAGAAGTGGATCCGCGCTATCATTGGTCGTTTCCGTCTTACAAATTATAAAGTATAAATAGTAAATTGTTATGTAAACATTATTTTCTTTGGTACTAATTATTACACAATAACTTTGCATAACAATGAAGTCACGTTGTTTACTGCATAATAACAGACTATGCTAAATAAGTTGCGTAAGTAAATTACACTTGTATCGGCGGTTTTTTTGTAACAAAACAATCATAGGACATCGATTATAGGAATCCTTTCACAAGTTTGGCATCGATAAAATGAGCGCCACAAACAAATATTAAAACAAAAACTCCTAACGCTAGCATTCCATACAGGTCAATGACAATCATACTGCAAGCATTATGTAACCATATATAAACTTTGTTACAATAAAAATGTAATATTGGTATTTAATTTTTTAATCAATCATTTAATTTACTTTGATCCATTAAAAATACTAGTAGGTAAACATCGCTTTATTTATTTGCAACATATTGAGGAACACTTGAGTGAATAATTTCGGAAATATCACATCTTGATGCATATATTCTCCTCAATATAAATCTGACAAAAGTCTTCCAAACGACTCTATTCGAATTGGTCAGGTTTTAATGAAATTACAAGCGATACGACCTCATTGTCACAATGCGTAAGGTACAGTTATGACGAAGGTTTATTTATCAGCAATATCGTGCAGAACATTCTTATCCACATCAAATCACAAATTTAAGTTCGAGACACGTCAAAGTGATTTACTTTTCTTTGGCACTTAAATTTCGAAGGCCATTAAAGCGAGCGATATTTCGTCGGATATTCTGGCCCGTAAAGTTTCGCAAGAGTCGGTCGTAACCCATATCGGTCATAACTCGCCGTGACGCGACAACCTTTTACACGGCGTTCAAACCGTGGCCGAAGAAAATAGGGAGGCGGCCATCGCCGAAAACAACAATGAGGTACTGTTACCATAATGATACTTTATGAACGCTAATAACGCCTCGTTCGAGTGTGCATTGCAATGTTTCTGATTTGCGCTACGGGAAAGAGCGCAGACAAAGTTGGCACAAAGGCACTGTTTTGGCGGTCGACCTCTGATCGCGTTCGGTTCTTGGAATAAACGTGATTGTTAACATCGTAACTTCCTGCTGACAGCCGGTGCACCTAACGCAAATGATTGCTCATCATGTTGCAAAACAATGGAACGTCTTCATGTTAGTTTTCATAAGTTATTGTTTATTTAATTTCCGGCTTTAATTCTTTTTACGTGCGTATGTAATTGTTCCAAAACTCCATCTGGATTTATGTTTTGAATTAATATAAAAAAAACATTTTTTTTGTCTGAAATACATGTTTGAATACTAAACACTGTGCAAAGGAGCCAAGGTTCCACCGAAACATCTATTTCGAAAGTTCGAAGAAAACAAATTTAGGATAGAGTCCAAACGCAATGTTGTGCTCGAGTCTGTAATATTCAGATCATAATGTCATCCATAAGGGATTAGAAGTAGATAAACCCTAAGATTCCTAAGTACAATCTGCATTTCAGAAAGTATTATAAGCTGGCTGATGCTCGCGACTTCATCCGCGTGAAATAAAAAATATAGCCTATGTTACTCAGTGAAAACATAGCTTTTTAATGGCGAAAGAGATTTTTAAATTGGCCCTGTAGTTTTTGAGTTATTTCAATACATACACAAATCCAAAAATACAAATCTTTCCTCTTTATAATTTTAGTATAGGTAACTAAATAAATGACAAGAAGCGAAGAATTACTAAATTTCTCTTCTTAATATTATCCTATATTTTTGTACACAAAGCAGTATTTTGATTGGATTGTTATGTTAAGCCGTGAATAACGTTTAAACCACAAATTATTGCGCGAAGCAAGAGCATCAGGAAACGTTTTCGTTTATAATTTTTGAGAGAAAAAGAAATCGGTCGCGATCGGATGACGGTGCGATGTGCGGGAAAAACGCTAGTAATAAATAAAATGACTTAATCTTACTGATATGACAAAATATTGCACACACACAACGCGATGTCTTGCTAACCTGTCAATAAAAATTCTTAATACCATTGCGGAGCTCGATTGGTTGGCTTTTTATTATATTAAGAATGCAGTTTGTACCGCGCGCCCGCTTTTTATGGCACGAAATGATGAAGTTGTAAATAATTTTTGTACGTAGCCACAAAACTTAAGTTTTTGCACATTCTTTAGTACAACGTCTCGAAGCCTTTCTCGTTTAACAACGTCCATTCGTATTCGTTGAAACTTTACTGTATATTTATGCGCTTTTGAAATAATACTGTATATTAGAAGTAACGTTCTAAAAAAAAAGGTTCTAGTGAAACAAAAAAAAAGAAGAAATAAAAATACTAAATTGGGCTCCCCAGCGATGCTAGTAACATTAAACGACTAATGAATGTTTGTAAAATTATGATTGAATCGAAGTATATCGATAAAATATTGACTGGTGTTGTTACAGGTTCCTAAATAACGTTTATTGGCGCGCTGGGCGGTCGCCGGTTGACATGTATCGAGGCTTGTACACAGAACAGCTCACCGTGCACTCAACGCCGTCGACAGGCCGCTCCACAGCCCTGCGAACCCGCGACAGGACATGCGTCACAAGCCCCAACGTCTTGTCCATTCTACACCGCACCACATTACGCTCTAACTCCCTCTGTCGCTTCATTACACTGTCACTAATCACTTTTCCTTCATAATCAATAAGTAATGGACTAGTGTTCTGTACCTTGTACAGTATAGAAAGTCTGAAATTGGTAAAAAAAAACGTTCAAATGCCTGCAAAAGCGATGAAGCTTAGGGCTTTAAAAAAGCCATAGCAGAACCATTTTATCTAATAAAATTTCATTTAGTTAACTTTAAAATTTTATCAAAATCTACTCATGTCTTTCTGGTATAGGATCAAAGATACATACATTGATTTCACCACTTCATAGAGTTAAAATAGAAATGTTACAAATGTATATGAAGAATGAATCTTATCTGTGGTTTATCTGTTCTGCCACAATGCTAACTTAAAAATGTATTGAGAGAATATTATATAATTTATCATGTATAGGAGAGGTACCTTCGCATATGATGTAGACAAAACGCATCCTCATAGCGTGCAGGGCACGGCGGGCGCGGCGGCCAGGTGCGTCAATCTGTGTTGTCGCTGCGCACGCGCACCCTTGCGCTGCGCTTTTAATAAATTTCAATGCATATAAAAAGTTCTATCAAAAGATGGCGACGTCAAATAAACCGGTGCAAGGTTCGGCTGCGAGCTGCGACTATGCTGTACGTCGATGTCGGTACGGATCGGTCGCCCTCCGCGAACCGACACCGTTTGTTGGGTGTGCAAACAAGTTTTGATTAAATGAAAAGGTGTCCCGGAACGGGTGTGTCCGCCGTTTTGCCTCTAAGTAATTACATTTAACGCACATTATATCTGCGGTTGTAAGTAAATCTATAATTCTACGAACGATTTTAGACGATCAAATTTGAGGCTTAATATAATATTCGTCTTGTCAGTATCTTGACAGATCAAAGCATAAGTGACTGGACAAGTTCTCAGCTCGATTATTCAGAATTGGATAAATTAAATAGTAATATTCAAACGCCAGTCGTATCAGCTATATTCAGTTATATTAAACCACCATTGTTGATAAAGTAGAGTTTAGCCTTGCCTCGTATTCTGATCAATTGCCATACCATCTGAATCCGGTTGATATTTGTAAACATTACCCTAGATAATTGTATGTAACACATTGAAATAATATTTTTCATGTAATATAAAAACAATGTGAGAATTTTCAAGGATTTTTTAAAGCTAAAACATTTAAACGGTTAAATTATTCACATAAATGCAAATAAAATGTCAATTACATTTACAGTTAGACTATATCAGAGTTAGTTCATGAAACAGTTTAGTCTGCACCTGCCACGTGTTGGCTGATACCAGCGACTGATAGCTGTTACTATTGCTATTCTTGCATTGCCTAACGACTGCTTTCAATTTCCTACATAAACTGCGTACTGACAACTTTTGTTTTATCTGCCACAGTATATAAAACCCAACACATATATGTGTATTGTATTTAAAAATGTCCATGTTAATCTCGTTTCAAGACCAACTTATCTGAACAAGCTCCTGCGTATTTGATGCAGCTGCCGTGACAACCCCAGGTCTTTCCCCCTTCTCCCTATTGCACTATAAATACCTTGACGTCACTAAGAAACGCAAAAAATCGGGATAACCGTTACTTTTGTAAGAAAAAAAAATAACAGTATGTGGGAACCGTACTATTTTTGTTTCCCTAGATTTAAAATATAAATCGGACAGGGAACGAAATATTTCTACTTCGTGTCGAGATTTAATCCAACGAATACTACATCTGGATCCGTTTCGAAACTCGCAATTAATGACCCTATATTATCTAAAACGTATCTAGTCTAATTAATTTATTGAACTAGCTTAATAGATAATTATCTATATCACGTTTAAAATAACAAGATAAGTTTCGAACACCTGATAATAAAAAAGAACAAACTTCGCGCTTAAGGTGCTACCGGATAAAAAAAAAGTGTTAACACGGACACGATAAGCCATGCCACAGTTAAAATGAAATATGTAAACAAGCCTTCGATACTAATGACTTTAACGGGATACTTAATTTTTCAATAAAGTTAATGTTTATTGACTTTAATTTAGAGTATTACGAATATTATCATTATAAAATGTAAATGCTCATCTCAATAAAAGATATTACAGATAACAACATATTTATGTTGTATCATTACTTATAGTTGTTCATTTTTTTAATGAAAATCATATTTGATGTATAGTAGGATACAATATTTTTAAAATTTTTCAAACATTAGTCCTTAAAATAAGTGAGGTATATATGCAAGTAAAGGTGGTGGGGAATGCGTGAGGGGTGAAAGGTGGCCGGTGGCGTCGCGCTCGCACCGGCCGCGAATAGCGTGTGCCCAAATCTCAGCTGTTACGAACTGCCATATACAGGATGTTGTAACTTTATTCTATAGTTTCAGTATCACTCTATTTTATGTAAATTCATATAAATCCATTGTTTGTATTATTTTGTTAAAACTAATAACTACAATTGTTTAGTAATTCATTAGCTACTATTATGTATTGATCCCTAACAGTTTAAAACCTAATTATCTGTTTACGTTTAAAATATATTTAATAATGGTTTGTTTTTGTAATAACATAATTTATTTTTCATAAAAAATATATTAACACGCTTCTTGTATAAAAATGCACGTTAAATAAAAGAAAAATAAAATTATAACAATCGACCGGAGAGCATCCTGTATTAATATTTCAATCCATCTGTATTAAAAGTGTTTATAAAAGCGTTGAATGGACCAGTGTGCTTTATATAGAACTCTACAGCTATGCCATTATTCAAAATTAAACTACTCACCTACCTGCAAGGTCCGATGATTCAATATCCAAAGGGAATATATCCAGTACATTTTATAGTCTGAAGTGGAACTTTATTCATTCAGTTTATAGCAAATCACAAATAAAAACCTGCCATATAGTTTAACGATTAAGGTCCTTAATCACTTGTAATTTTTACTGTATAGAGTAACCGAAACATCACGGAGATCGGTGGAAGAACGTCAAGTAATCTTCCATCGGCATTGTCGGTTACTACGTTTGGATATTGAGCTTTGAAACGATGAATGGGGGAGACCCTAATCGTTTAATTCAAGAACGAATTGTCGTAAGTGGAATAATATTTACTACGGGCCTTGTTAGTGACGTGGTTGTCGCTTACGACGTTGTTGTAATATGTTCGTGGCGGTTGCAGATGTACGATTCGGGTACAGACATGTGATTCTGCACGCGCGGCCAGCTGCCGGCATAGCTGCACTGATTCAATTCAATGGTTGCTCCTTGCTGCTCGTGGGTGCCTATACTTTTGTGTCGCATTTTATATTCGAAGGTAAAAGGTAAGCAGACAAACAATGATACAAATGCCCGCGCGATAACAATAATAGATACGGCTCAGGTGTGCGGAGTTTTTTTAAGAAGTTGACTAAACAGATTTTATAACGGATTCTTTTGATCGTCATCAATATTTTTCAGTAACTTCGTTTGCTAAACGATAGACTTTACTGGCTTGGGCTAAAACTAGTCTAGAACTATTTCTTTTGTAATTCAACATCATAGACTGATTGTACGAAATAAATTGTAAAGACAAAAACAATTTCTCCTGGACATGTTCTATTTTACAACCTTCCATGTAAATCTAGAAAGAATGCGAGAGAATATTTTGATACAAGCTGCTTTAATTTAAATTCGGATTTTTTAACTGCTGTCAACATTATCATTTGGTATTTCTTTGGTAATTCCTAATTGGATATTTATATATCAACATCTGTAACAATAGTTGATTTATTTTAAGTTAATAAATGTATAATGAAATAAATATTTTATCGTTTTATAATTAGAATGTTAAGTATATAAGAATTTAGTACTGTCAACAGTTGTTCAAATAGCCTAAAAGACGTAATAAGTTACTCAAAACATTCTACATTTCATATCTTAGTACTGTTATATGCAATAAGGAAACTAAGAATTACATCAGACATTTCATAAAAAGTTAAGTCACTATTTCTTTGGATTTTATAGGATATCTACAATTTACAGTTTTAATATTTTGTAGATATCATCCAAAAACTTGTTTAAGTATATTTTTAGATATCAGCTTTTCTAATGTCAATAACCATTCATATAACAAAAAATAATAATCTATTGTCACTTATAAAAATACTTACGCTGTATAATTTGAATCGTACATAGTAAATATATAAAGCAGTGATTTAATTCATGTAGTAATGTATGCGTGGTATTAACCGGCAATTGTACTCGGAGTCTGGTTTGGCGGGGCACCACCTGCTCGCAGCGCCCCTGTCCATCGCTATTTCCGCCATAGCGCACGTCGCGCGGCGCGCTCGTGCCGCGACCGTTATGCACGCGCCCCGCGACGCCGCACCTGGCCGCCTCGCTGCCACCCCTGAACTGAACACACTCCCCTCTCGTCCCTCGCCCCCTCAACCATCCCGCACACACACATGCCCCGCCACGAAATACGATTTGACACCTATCATCGAATAATTATTGCCCATATGCTCTGTTATTTCAATGTCACTATTAATAGCCTAATTTGATGGCAATTTTTATCATTTTACATAGTGTAAGTATAAAAATGTAGACTTATATTTAGTATATTTACATAGTTTTATACAAACACAATACCTATATAGTATCAGACGTAAATGTAAAATATTTGTACTGCAATTAAGTAAACATTAAATGTGATATAAATTAAGTTTTGTGAATGCGCTTGTTTGTTTGTTTACTCTCTATTAATGTGTTTACGTTTCTCACGCCTAAAACAGATAAGAATTCATTCACAGGCACAAGTTAACGACGTACCTACATAATGATCGACAATATTGTTGGTTGTGAACTAAAGGAATGATTATTACTAATTACGTATCTCAAAAACAAAGTGATTACAAATGCAATCTGTTATGGTTCCATTATTACTAATAACCGCTGCACATTGACCAAGGTCGCATTAGTCATCGTTATTGGATTATCTTCATTTCGACCCTTGACACGTTTGAAAGTGCTCATGACTCAAGTGTTGAATGACAAAGTACTTACTCTTATGTGCGTAACTGTAAATACTTTTGTGCATGAAAATTATTGGTCAATTTTAATGTCATAGGTGTGCTCAAACAAAATACACGTTGAATTTACGTTTCACATAATGCAACAACATGTACATTTTGTTACTCTGGGATATTTAACTATGTAAAGTACAAAAGCGAGTAAATATAAAACTTTAGTGATGTTTAGGGGAAGAAGGGTTTGGTTTAGGTTTGTGCATTTTGCATTGTCTTCGTCCGAACCGGTAGTGTGGGAATGACCAAATTACCCTTGGATCACACCGACCTGTGGGACATAACACTGGTTGTCAAAGAACGGACAAAGAACGGACTTTGTACTTCCGCGTTACAAGGGGTTGCGAGCGTATCTCGTCGGCCGAGTAGTTGCGACACTCCCGTAGGTACGAACGGGTTCCGACACTTCCCGGTTAACAAATCGGTAAATTATTATTAGCAAGCTCGCCCGATGAATGGCTTGTTTGTTTTGTTATCGCCGATAACTGTGTGGTCTGCTCTCAGACTGTATGAAATTACTTTACGACCTCCAAGAAATTTATTATCGTGTCTGTTAAATGCGTATTCTATAATTGATTTAAATAGTCAGTTACATCGATCACGGTATAGTTGAATGCTTTTTATGACGTAATACTTTAAAAATAAAAGCAGATGACTGCTATAAATAGTGGTTAACGATATAAAAGTATTAAAACAATAAAGCAATAAAAGTTTTGAGTGTAATTGCACTACATAGTTTTCAGAGTTTGGCACGCACTAAATAACACCGCTTTAAAAATCATTTTTATTTTATTACTTTGTCATAACACTTTAAAGCACTCGCTGGTAAATTCCTAGAAATACAGTAGTTCACAGCAGTTAAGTATGTATTAAGTTGGAAAAACCGGTTATCTTCGCCATTTAGTAGCGCGGAGCGTAATTTGCGCAAAACATGGGCGGATAAAGTTGTCTATTACTATTTTTATTATTATTTTTGCATTAGGTATCATCAGTTTTATCAAAGTTATAAAGTGCAACAGAGCCCGATGTTTACATTTGAAATAGGAACGGGTATTATCATCAAAAACATAAAAGGAAATCGAAGCCGAAGCTAGAATGAGGACAAGGCCAGACAGACAGTAAATAGCTCCATATGTAAAGATATCCGTTTCGCCCTTTTAGGCCCTTTTATGTCCGGCGCCCTGGGCGGTCGATCACCTCGCCTT
>JAOCNA010000001.1:4792819-4809534 GCA_026546675.1 Papilio helenus
CTTAAAAGGATCGAAACCGGGAGGCCAAAATTGAAGGGCGGGAAGGATGAAAGGAAAGAAAGAAGGCAAGAAGGCGATAGTGATCTGGATCGATACCCTATCCCGAATGGAATCCTGGAAACAAACGGAAGAATTGGCTAAACAGATTTAAGCCTCTATTGAATAGTTGAATCATTGTAGGTACGCTGATAATTGACACCAGATTAATTTCTATAAAGTTATTTAAATAATTAGCGATCAAAGATGAGCTTGTCTCCATTACAGGATGGTCATTAGAACAAGCTAATAGAATGGAGCTCAGTTTAATTAAAAAGATAAGTAAAATGCTGCAACAAAAAACAACCGTATCTGTCCAAAGGCGATAACTAAATAAACATAATAAAAAACAGGAACTGAGGTGATGAGATGACTTGACACATCGTTCAAGATAACAACAGGTCCTTTTTTCTCGCCTGTTATTCTATTGTTTTGTCGGCATAACATTTTAACTTGTTTTTGCAACACAAAAAAGCAATATTGCACCATATGGGGTCATATCTTTTGAAATGCTTTCTTAATGACAATGTAACGAAAACATATGGCCAATTAATTTCTGCTAGCTCCGCTAAACGAATGCCAACGGAGCGGTTTTAAAAGGTGTTATAAAACGTTAGATCACCGCGGCTCGTGGCAAACTACGAAATTGGATTTTTTGTTGTAACTATTTATGACCATAAAGTCACTTATAAAACACTAAATTTATGATTATTTATAACGTTGTTGGTTCGCAAAGTTATTTGCATATCACTTTAGCGATGCCGTTTTAATTACATTAAATAACTACTCTCGATCCGAATAAAACAAAACGTCCGCATTTCAAGAACCCGGCGCCTTATTTCAAACCGATTGCGTCGACGCGACGGACAACAATTGATTCGAGATCGGACATCATTTTATAACGTCTTTATATGGGGATATCGTCCAATTTACAACGACTATGTTGCAACATATTTTAGTGACGATTTAATCAGATTTGTTTAGTTGTTTCCCTGTGTTTGTGAGCTCGACTGAATGTGCGTGGTAAGTCACAACCTGCTCGAAGCGAGTTTCTCGGCGTGTCGAAGCGACCATCTGGTGGGCGAGAGCTTATTTTTTTATTTTCCAAACGTGTCGTCTTGGATTCTTGTTTTTTGCATTGGCTGGCGCTCGCTTCGTTTATTTTTTTGTATTTTTGCCAAGTTGCAGTTAACAGGTGGCTGGCTGTGTGCAGGTGAGACCTGAGATTTTAACGCGGTGAGTTTAACCTCGCCGTTAAAAGACTTGCTCGCTTCCTACTTCAATACTAATTAATAGTTTATTTGCTCTGCATATTAGAAACTTTTTGATTGAAAAAAAGTAATTTGCTTTTATAAAAGAAGTTGGAGCTCAGTGATGAAATCAATTGTATAAGTTTTTTTAAGGCAAGTTTGCTTTCGAAAGATGTTTCGACCTGTGCCTTTTCTAACAAAACAACAACAGATCATTTTACTAGGAACACGGAAGAGACAGTTAATAAATCCCATTTATGATATTAAATACTAAAGCATTAATGAAAAGTCTACAATACTCAAAATAGTTACATAACAAGATTCCCTATTATAATATAAGGGAAATTGTTAAGGTTAGACGTTCGATGATGCTTTTTGTACTAAATACAGAAAGTGTTAACATTCTCAGATTACGAGATGACGTCGTCGTAACAAAGTCGGTGGTCCCTCGTGCTGCGACCATGATCACTATGCGCTGCCTTTCTGCGCCTTGTTCTTATTTGTTTAAACTTCATATAGGAAACAAGTTTACATCTTAAAGCATCAGACATTATAATTATTTTCGTAATCAAACCGTCAGTAACATTTGTATTTTTGAAGATGGTATTCGCAGAGAATAACGGATCTTGTACAAAAATGGCAAAGCGTATAAAATTTTAATTGTTTTATTATGAAATGTAATTGGTAATTTTAAGACACAACCATTCGATGAAGACTGGCGTCCAACTGTCTTAAATTTTAAACATTAATAAAGTTTTTCATTGTGTTACATTTAATATTTTAATTATTTCTATGATATTTATTTAACATTTTCATATGAATTAAATACTGTTTGAATTTGTTTAATAGAATAAAATTATTAGATAGCAAATCTTTAATTGTACACTTAGTGTAGAGTAATCAGTCGTGTGTCCCTAACTAGGAGGTAATCACGTTGAAAAACAAAATACATATACATTTATCAAAACCGTTACAGAAAACATTTTCAGAATTGTATAAGCCTTTTACTTTGATGGCTTTACAAATATTAGTAGCTTATACAAGTGGTTGAAAAATTGTAGGCATTACAACGAGCACATTGTATGGATTTGAAGACCGTTAGACTACAGATCACGACTTGCCGGATTATTCGAGAGCACAAAGAGAGCGAACGCCGACGGACGGACACAATCACTCATAGCGTGGCGTTTGTCATAGACCTGCGACAGCGGGGCGACAACGACGCAGCGACGGCGACGGCACGGTGACGGTACGGCTGTGTTGTGGCCACAAGCGTCCATCACCCGCCGACACGCTTTGTCACAGCTTCGATTTGTAACCGCTGATAACTAACGCCGATCCCCAGGCCAACATAAACTAAACATACGACAGAAAACATAAACGATATGATAAACTTGTCATCCCTAGCGATTTGCCTATCGAATTTATATAGGTAACAATCTGAATTATGTTAGTGGAAATACAATACTGCGTGAAAAAAGAAAAGGAGAGCGGATCAATGAGTAAATTCATTTCTAATCATTTTTTATAGATAATTCCGAGACAAAACGTTATAATTATGTTGTACTAGATTCAATCGCTAGAAAAGTAGTTATGGTAAATCCCTTAAATGATTGCGCACCCCAGTGTCCCAAGAGGAGAATCCGACACTAACTGTCATCGTACATCCCATATTGAAGGCATCTCATCAAAGTGCCGTTCCAAAAATGTTTGCATTGTATTGCAACATAACCCCATAAATAAAAACCCCGTAAGGCTAATGAAGTTAAAGAAAAAGTAGGTTTATTGTATTGACTGATCACCTGATAATTATTACAGAAACTTTCTACGGGTGTAATTGCTGGATTGTTCGCGAGAAGGTTGTAAAAATCGTTCACCCATAAACTGAAATATAGGTTAAGACGGAGTCTTTAAAAATCATTCAAAGTACCGTAATCCCGTTCTTTTATTTTGCAATTTCTTCTTACCACCAATTTTGAGCAGTCGTTTAACATTTTAGGGCTCGTTTTATGGTCTCGAGTCTGATGAACATCCTCCGGCTTTATTTCGTGTTGCGACGTTTCGGCTTCGGCGAACACACATAAATCGCGTCACGATTTGTCCGTAACTGTTCTCATTATACGCGTGCCGTGCTCCACATTCGTTATGTTGGATAAACAATCACATTCGCTGCTCTTACTGGTCCATACACAAATTTAGAGATTAGTCTTTTTGCTTCGACTGGCATTTAACTATAATATTACAAAGGTAAATTTTTGTTGAACTCGAACAGTTATTGTAAAATGTTGTTTCATGATCTTATTCACATATTTATGTGACTATTGATCAGAGCCTACCTTGGCCACAAAAAATCGTTCCTGAATCTCTTTACAGGTTTTCAAGAATTTCTTTTGCCTATCCATATTGGCAAAATAGTTGAGGGTGCGGGAGGCGGAAGGTGGCGGGGCGGAGGGCGGCGCACGGGAGCCGCGCGCCCACGCCGCCGCGCAGCGCCGCGTGTCCGTGTCAACGCCGCCACGTACGCCGGCTTAAATATCTTACTTTCACAATTGTAATAAGCAAACGTCAAGAACTCATCATGTTCAACAACAATAAGGCACGTGTCTCGCCTTCTCGTAACCAATTTTCTTTGCGCCGTCTTAAATTAATCCAAGGATTTAAAGCGTGACGTTTTCGTGTCAGACGATCACTGCGCAACTTTGTGTCATCTGCCTATACATTTCCTTCATATTTTTTTAAATGCACAATGAATCAACGGTCTTACTTTTCTTAATAAAGAAAGATTGTAAAAATTATTGATAAGTTGAAACGTCGTAACTTACAATGTTAAGCTCGTCGCGATCCAAAAGTGAGAACCCTTATCACTTACATTGTCGGATCACTTGCCTTGTATGACACTTCACTAATAAACTTATTCGTACATTTTAAATGTCATTATTCTCGTCTGATTTAATAAAAAGCGATTACTTTTTGCATTCCTTTTATATTGAAAAACATTTTTAACATCTCAACGAGTAATTCAATTTGTTAATTAAAACTATAATAAGGAATGAGATGAATAATAACATATTGCATTATTGGCAAGAGTTTGGCAATCCGCATGGAGTATGAGACACCGATTTATAAGGAATCAATGATAGTTTACATATTACTTTAAGTTATTAGTCACATGTTTTTGGGTAATTCTACACAATTTTCAGTGAAATTTCTCTTACTACGAAAGTTCATGATGTTGATAAGCAATACAAACGCCTACAACAAATGTCTAATAACAACACAAAGACAATAACTATATGATCATCTTCGGTTCACATTGTTGTGCATATCTCCTAGAAAATATCATATAAAAAGTACATAGGTATATAACATAACATTGTTGGTCGTTTGTTCCGAATGTTGTAGGCACAAAGAAACTACGAAGAATGGCGCGATAATCTCCGGGTTATATTATAATATGCCACAATATAATATGAGCCGAGATATGATATGCAAATAAAGAACTTTCGATTCGTCGCCGGAACAATGGCGCTGGATTCGCGGGGGTTTGTCTAGTTAACAGATGGAGCGATGAATTTTAATAGTGTGAAAGTTCATAAGACCAGTAATCACTGGCTATTATCACAACTTGACGTATTAATGTCATGATTTCTTAACACTGGGACAAGGCGAGTATTAAATGATAATAATATTACAACGTACCTTAGTTAAAACTAAGGTTAAAATAAGTTTAAAGTATTATTATTAAAGTTTGTTAGTAATCATTGCATTATTCTTATATATTAGTATTTTAAGAAGTTCGTGGGCAGTCATGTATATTAAATGAAATATTGGTATAAAAACTGTGGAAGTTTGTGTTATTGTTACATAATAGAGTCCATGTAACACTACTATAGCGTAGATTGCAAATCAGTGCGGAGGTCGTGTGCCCTAGTCCTTAGTGCCTAGGACTGGCGACTTGAATGACTCATAAACTTTGTGATTTACTGAGCGTAGCTAAGATTTGTTGTTATCAATTCCGCTATGGGTGACCGGAAGAATCACGTAAGGATCAGGATTCAAAATAAATTGTTTTAATAAATAGTAAGTGAAACTTTGATAACTCTCATACAACAATGTATACGTGACTAAATTCTTATACAACTTTCATATATATTTAATACTAAATTACATTGTTACTTTAGCGAAAATTAGCTGTCAAACAAATGTTATTGGAAATGTATTCTATTAGCTACGGATTTCGTAAATAATAAATTCGTTGCTCGCATAAACTAAGGATTCGTAACTAGGTCTCATGACTCAATACGAAGTTACACAGACAGCGGAGTTACAATACGCGGCGGTACGTCAGTAGTAAAATTTTATAATTCCAATGATTTGTAATAAATAACGGGTGGTCGGGCACTATTGAAACACGTAAAATGTATATTTATTATTGACGAAGAAACGTGACCAGCTTCAACCTAATACATCAATAAAGGCTATATTTATGACTGTGATTTATAGACAAAACACAATATTCAGTGTCGTATTTTTATGCAGCGCACTGCATCGTAAATGATATACTTGTGTCACAAATCACTTGTTTTAATGTGTTTTAAAAAGTATAAGTTCTAACAGCACTGGCGTATTATTTGGAAATTCCATAGCGCTTACGATGTTTTATTTTGAATGCTGGCTGTACCAGGCACCACACTTAAATGGCCAAGATATTTATAGACTGCCTACGTTTTGTCGCGTGATAAGCTTCGCAACATTTTTATACGACTCTATTAATCTACGCTTTATCTCGGCAACAAACCTGCCTCCTCTCTACTGCATAATTAACAGGCTAAGAGCTCTTTTAAATCTTATTCGACCAAAGATATTTTACATCATGGTTGATTTAGTAGCTGGAGAATTTATTAGTTCTAACTTAAGTTTAGCGTTCGCTGTCGTGTACAGAAAACAATAGATGTGATGAGCATAGTAATTTATTGTGACGGTCAAATGTGAGGTAGATAAGTTCAGTGAACAGTATAATTATTGCTATGCAAAACTATTGCTCTTTGAAAGACAGAACCTAAAAAAAGGCATCTGGCTATTTGGCCTTCAAACTACTTTCCGCTATTTCTTGATCATTAATAAAACAGAATGATAATGTGTAAAATGTTTACTCATGGCACTTTGGTCGATAATTGTACTTATGTAGCGTAAATAAAACATTAAATATCAATCTTACTTAAGATGATAAAATATCATGTGTTCGTTACGGAGAGAATACTTGACGTAACGACCTTACGTTAAATATCAATGCATGCGTAGTTCTTTTCTTTACTGAGAACAACAATAAAATGCACATAAATTAATAAGCATATTTTCCCCTTAATCACCGCTTAAATTTGTGATATTACATGATCGATGGCTCCCTTATATAATGTCAAGTAAGTATCGAAATCGTGTGAAAGTTGCCAGCATTAAGCGACAATTATAAAAGCTCTTGCATTTAAAATGCAACATTTGGGTATTGTGTGTATTCATCTATATTTTACGTTTAAAAAATACAATAACATTCAGCAAAAAGGAAAAACGAGAGAATTTATTATATCTCCATGGTTATCCATGGTAACATAATATTAACATGTACTACAACAACCTTCTGAATAGGAGTGGTACATAATATTTACCTATATTTCTATTAAAACCTAATAGTATTATAGCTAAGCAGAGATTGACGCGAACGACCTTGAACTATATTATACTTAAACAGGTTCAGGTTAAGCGCACTTGGCGCTCGGCCACGTCTAGTCTCGGGGATAGAGATAGACCACTGACCGTTTGTACAAAAAAAATAGTCAGCTACGGAGGCCATAATCTGTAGATTTATAGTCGAAATTAATATTCGGTCTCGGAGCATATCGTCTTATCCGCGATATAGCACTTTTACTCCATTTGATTCAAATTTATAAATCTCAAGGATCAAACATTAATTTTGGCCTAATTTTTGCCATATAACACGTATGTGTTCTCAATAAATACCAACTGTGAAGGTTCTTAATAGTTAGACAGGTATTCGTTTGGCTGTGCCGATGGCTCCATTCGATATTAGAATATTTGCAAGTTATTCAAAAATATTCGCCCTCGTTATTGTCGGCGGCGTCGCCGTGAGCCATTATCTTCTCGCAAGGAATTCAAGTGTAGCCGTGATCGACATCCATTCGGTTTCTATAACTAAACATTGTGAACGCCTATTATCGACGAAGCGTGCTCCAAAAACTCATTCGTGGCGTACGTTCATTAGATTCAAACAGATCCGTTATGAGGATCGTGTTAGATCTAACCGAGTAAAGTTCAACGATTGTATTAACAAAAACCGCTGGAAACAATGCCTTGTTTTGTTATCTAATGTTAACGATATTAAATTAATAATATGCGTAGGCGCCGGAATATTTACGCTTTAGGGGATATTTTTTGTAGTTTTTTTTATAATCGAATTTAGGTATCATTACTCGTGATAGTTTGTAAAGTAACAGTAACTCAAGGATGTAAAGAAAACATCTCTTCACTGCAGTAAATTTAACATAAATAATTGCCTTCTGTTATTAAAAAAATTAGACGTGAATCATCGCTTAAAATGACACGGTTTTTGCATTAAATAATAGAATAAAACTCGAAAATAGACGCAGGAATGAATAAATATTGCCAAAGTAAGTACTATTATTGTACTTTTATGTCTGTAGATAAGATACAGTCTCTGTTAACATGAGTCGGGGAGTATTTTTACGGCGATCAGTGGACATTAGCGGCCGATTGCCATGTTTATAGATCCATAGATTGAGATCAGTCGCCATTAGCGCGGCTGCTGGTTGCGTTGCCCAGGAGATATCGTTCCTACAGCGCTTCGCTGCACCATCCATTCTCAGACAACTATTGTTGTACTCTCCTATTTATTGACTGAATAACTCGTCTCATCCGTGCTAAATTGATAATTTTTGATTTATTGTGAAACGTTCATACTGAAAATTAATATTGCTGTGTACCTACATTTTGACATTCTAAACTTATGAGTGCTTTTAAGTCAAAGAATCTGCACCTTGGAGTCTTCATAGACATAGTACAACACACAGCAATACACTTTATTTTCTTACGTCATATATATCTTACGTCATCTCGGTCGTCACTTCTCACGCCGTCCATCTATCTCTTCCTAGGCCTAACTATACCGCTATACCCCTCTACAATCATAACTAAAATTCTCCTTTCAAATATGAATTTCTTTCCTTCTCATAACATGCTCATACAATGCGTATCTTTTACTCCTAAATTTCTCTACCACCTGCGCTACTTTCAGACTTCCTCTAATATATTCATTTGGTATCTTGTTATTTTATTATCGTTTTACAATTAAAAAAAAAATTACTACCAAAACACTGTAATAGTAATTATTGACAAAACTGTTTAAGTACTTTCACACTTATAGGGAGATAAGTACCCAAAGTGTGTACAAAAATATGATTGGAAAGTATAGCGCAACATTTAACTGACATTGTTTTACCAGATGAGGAAACCAATAATCAAGTAATAGTCAAGTACTGTTTAATACTTCACAACCTGATTACTATTATATAAGACACAGGAATTCAAAAATGTAATAGTAGATCGCGAGTCATTTCAAACAATTTAAGGTGGACAATATTTACCTCGACATGTTTCTATAAAATTAAAAGTAAAAAATGCAAAACGGATAAAATAACATTTACAATAAAGCTCGCATTTAAATGTTAATCAGGGATCTTTTAATTACCACTGAGTTAAAAGTGTTTAAGTAAATTTTTATCAGAAAACATAAACATATTGGGAGAGAGTCCCAATTGAATGGTCGTTCTTTTTAATTCTAGTAAAATATTTGGATTGACAAAAAAAAAGAAATAATAATTCTTATCTCAATTAAATTCTACACGATTTGCTTTGTCAAGAAAGCTTTCTACGTATACCTTAAAGTAACAGGAAAATTACCAAAGTAAGTAAATTACAGCGTTTATTTATTAATTACTAACTTTTTTTTTCCTCCAGTTAAATCCAGTTCCTTGATATTATGTCGTTGTCTTCTCCTGTCAGTGATTCCCTTTGATTGCTACATCAGTCCCCTGACGCCCTAATTTAATGATCTACCGAATAAGAAGATATTTGGTTTGTCTTATAGTAAGCTCCTATGTGCTGACACTACTACTTCTGTTTTTAACAACCGTATCACTTATGGCATTTACTACGTAAAGAAGTTGTGAAGATACTTTATGCTCGTAATTTATAAAGTCGTGATAGTTATTCGTGCAACTACTGTTGGTTCCATTTGGTATGCCTTTTATACACATATCCCTTCAATTACGTGCAGTTCATATCTAGTGCTTTACTTTACTTGAACTGCAGCGGTGAATTAAACTGTTACAACTATTAATGTAAAACTAGCGAAATTTTGGTCCGCTAGATAGGCTGCAGAGTCCTGGCAGCGCTCAAGTGTCGCAGAGAGAAAGCGGGAGCTGTGTAGTGAGCCGCGAACCTGACACGTGGCGATGTTTAATCGGTGTTGGGTGTCGGCGACCGCAATCTGCAACGGTTACCTGCGGCCGCGGCCGGAACGTAAGCCGAGCCCGCTACCAGCTGCCCACTGCCCACTACCAGGATTGCTCACGCTCAATGGAACGGTGCGCCTTCCTTACTCTAATACGCTGTAACCTAGACTAGCCTTGAGAACTAACACTGACGTAAACTGGAAGTACATATGGTTTATCTATAATTAACTAGCTGTTAAAACCCGTCAGTGACAGAATAATTTTGAAAGCTCAACTTTTGCTGTTCCACTTGTAGAATACTTTTAGAATAATGCAGTTTTTAAATTGTGGATACAAACATTTTTAGTAGAATGGCTACATTATTTTTCGAGTAAACTCGATACAGACAATTAAACTTTGACGTGAGCTTCAGCTCACTATTATGAATTTATATTCTGTATAATGCAGGGTCAAGAGGCCATCCTTTTACAAAAACGTATAGAGGTCATCGACCTGTCAAATCAGAAAGACAAATTATAATTATCGTGTTATCGAAATAACCACAGTTGTACCGGTAACAGAGTACATGTAAGTACATATGCAGTGTACGATTGTGCAAGTTCATACAAAGGCAATTCATTATATGTTAATTTTAACAGATGCATAATTTAAAATTAATGATACGCACAAATGAGTTTAACATCATTTATTTGGAAGTTCTTTTGTATTAAAAGTGTACTTGGCCGGGAGTAAGCTCGCGTTAGGTAACGCGGTTAGCTAACTCACGTTTGCGTTATCACCATTGTATCTAAAATAAGATAAATGAAACCAAGCTTACTACCAATTTGTGAATTTGTATTGAATATTGTAAAATATGTTGGCCTATGTCCAACAGTGGGCTAACAAATGCTGATGATAATGATGATGATTGTAAAATATAATAATCGAAAAAGTGACTTAGGGTCTAGCTTTAATTGTTATGGACGTCGACTTTATATCGGCAACATTTTACACATCGGCTACAATTTTAATAAAACACGGCCATACTCATTTATAGTCAATCCGACTCGCTATCAGTGATTACTAGGCGTTTATATGTATACGTATGTTTAGCCAGTACTAATAACCTCATAAAAATTTCAACAATTAAATGGCTATAATTATGTTTGTCATCTTATATCCTCTGTATATAGTTCGTGATCTTTGTAATATCAAATATGGTATGTATATCTATAATCGCCACTATTGTTAGCATTAAAATAGTTTTAATGTATAATTGTAGGTGGATAGCGCATAAATCGTGGGAAGATCTGCATAGGCGAGAGGCGTGCGGCGGCGGCGGGCGGCGGCGTCGTGCGCTGGCTCAGGGTGAATGTCTCACTTAACTCTTTGTGCACCTGATCTTGTCCGACCACTTTTAGGGTAATAACCCGAATAAAGGGTACTCTCTGCCGTTTGGTATAATAGAAATCCTATACGCTTCAAGTTATGTGCGCTATAACTTTTATGAATGTCTCGGAATATGTTTTTATTGCTTCTTATTGTAATAGTGCTACTCTAAACGTGCACGATTGTTGGTACGGTATGATTGAGACTTACTGCGGTAAAAAAACTATTTCTTTTTTATGTAGTAGGTACATAGTTGATTTGTTATTTATTTGCATTGTTTTGCGGTTTTTTTTTCATGTTTCTCAAGCTGATGGTAAGAGCGGCCTTGTAAGCGCTGAGACTTATCTATTTCTCTAAATAAATGCAATATTTGAAACAAAAAACACCATGACTAAAAATATAGTAAAGAGATAAATTTGAAATGCGCACACATGGCTTCATAAACTACTACTAATTAGATAAAAAGAAAATAACTCAAGTGAAATTTAACGTGTATTAAAACAAACACTATTTCTGAGGTGAACTGTTCAATTTATGGACTGGACATTACTTTATCATACGGCTATAATGTCATTAATTAGCCGGATAGAGGAGCCGACAAACGAAACAAGTCGCGGCTTGCTTTGATTAGGCATTCCTCTAACTATATTTAACATTTTTTTTTCTACGTGGCTCAAACATCGCTACCCATTCTATATGTTAATATAATAAATGGGCTGTGTTCTGTTGGAGATACATCAGTGTATAAACTGCGGAATATAGTCAGCGGCGGAACGAGAACATCTCTTTGTTTCGATTCTAGGAAGCAGCTAAGGACCAAATCTTATGTGTTGACATCACAAATACCGCTTTTTATGAGAAACATAACTTTACTAACCTATTAAATTAGACATTAACGTAAAATAAATTAACGTTTGTAACATATTTCAAAAGCAATATACATTAAAAATATTTTATCTTTTCGAGAAGGAGGTTAGCGAAGTAAATATGAGAGTTTAATGAAGTAAGCTCAGCTAATTATTAAAATGATTTACGAATATTTTCTTTCTTAAACACTAACCTGTGCAAATATACGGTTACTCGGGATCTTTAACATTTAAACTGTTTATTTTAAAAGTTTATCTGTTTTACATTTCTGTTTACTTGTGGCTAATAAGATCTTTACAGGCTAAAGAATAAATTTTAAACAAAGAATCTTAGTTTCGAAAAAAATATATAAATTCAATTTAGTTATCATAGTTGCAAATCAACGGATAACAAGTTTGAAGTTCATCAAAATGCGAAGGCAGTGGATTGTAGATCAATTGGAAATAGATCCTGTACAAGAACGGGAGGGGGCGCTCGGGCACCCGGGGGCATGATCACCGGCCGCGCACGCGCACGATAACCTCCCCGACAGCCCATGACATCCTATCATAATCATACGAAACACAAACAAGATCAAGTCGCGAAAATTGAAATATCTCTCTTACAGATTGTGGTACTTTATAATCATTTTAAAACCCTCATAATATTCAAGATAAAAATATCTAACTTCCATTCAAATGTAGGGCCACATAGAACATTTTATTGGTGAAAGTTTAGTATGGGAAGTATAAAAAATGTAACGAATTCACAGTGACCTTTTCCATTGTTCGTGTTGTAAAACAAAAGAGATCGACACGACCGTGATATAACAAGGCAATTAGTGATTTCTAGCCCAATAATTTATGTTATAATATTTAAACTACCTAATGTTGCGGTCGCCGGCTCCCCTCATTGGGATAATAAATTATCATTGTGATGCTATCGTTGGCAGTTTCTCCGAACCCACTCAGAGCTATTTGTTGCATTGAAACGAAGACGATAACCACTTATCTAGTATCATGATATAAAGCATACTTAAGTATCCGAAACTCATAACGGTGTTTGAATTTGAAGTCGCAAAAATATGAAACGAATTTGAAGATTTAACTCAATGGAAATAAAAAATTAGGCACTGAAAGAGTATAGCAAATAGATAAAAACAATATAATAAGAAACTTAATTAGCTATTTCATCTAAATGTCCGTCTAAGGTGTCCGAATGTAATTACCAAAAGTCAGAGCGTCCCCGCCCACGAGTGGTCTCGCCGCGAGGTCGCCAGCGCTTTGCGCCTCGCGACTCGCGCACTCAACCTGCTCGGAAAACTAAATTACACCACTACACCACACAGACCGCTTTTCGACTATTATCTTTATTATAGGTTTGTGATGTGCTGGCTCACTATTGTTAATATTGTTTGATCTAATACGGTTGTGTTTTGAACACTCGGCTATCGGCGCCAACGTTTGAGTACACGTGTTGTCCCGAGTTAACCGCTTAGGATAACCTCAATAGTTGTGCTGAAATCTCAGATAAAGCAGCCGTAGACTTGGAGGGCGGAGATGCGGGAGGCGGAGGAATCGCGTAACTCCGGTAGAGTGACAAGACAATAATTGCAGTGGACGATCGCAGGGCCCGACGACCACCGTATATCTTCTCAGACAAATTTACGTTTACTCTGATGAAAGGCGTACATTTCGAAATTTGTTCTAATAAATGTGCGTAATAAAACTTCATTAGTTGAATGTCGAGGCAGCGTTTAGTCGTGTACATAATTAGTTTGATTTTTTACTTTCAACTGGCTCTGGAGACTTGACTGCTGACATTTAACACGGCGCCGCGCAATTGTAACAACTTGCATTCTCTTGCGACCATAAACCATAGTGACAATGATATTTAATTTCTTTGATATACCCTATGTATCTTACTAGCATATACTGAAATTAATTGATAAATGGCCGCTTTTTAATGTTACGCTATCCGTTATAGCCCTTTTTTTAATTTTTAGATCTTATAAATATTTTTTTTAGTTTGAAGTTCCGAAATTAAAAAAGTGAAATGAACTGACGTTACATTTGAATTTTATATAACAGTTAAACGCTTTAACCTTCAAAAATAATGAATTCATCTATACTTCTATACTAATAATAGATGGCAGTTCCTGTAAGATGACAATTCAGGGGGCCAAGGTCTCAGCGCTATTGTTGTATTGTTTATTTTGTTAAGGATTTCAATGACAATTGTTCACTAAACCGCTTATACGATAACGTGATAAGTGTTTTGATATTTGGCTACAACCTTTGACTATGAAGAAAGAAAAATAACTTTAAAAAATGTTATTATTGTTATTATTTATAATCGTTTTAAATTCATTTGAATAAAATGATCATCCAAAATAATTTCCACGAGCCATACAACTCCAATAAATTGCTATAATCAATTTGTAATAAATATCAGTAAAGACAAAGCTGGCAATTCAGTTGACAGTAACGTTTGTACAAGACAAAGTCTTAATGAGAAATTGATCAAGAGTTGTCTATAAACCAGTAGTGTATCTCGGATCTGTAGTCAATGCACCCGGGGCTTTGATTTTACATTCTTCGCTCGATCGTAGACCCCCCATCAATTAGAATGAGCATTTAATCGGATAATAGCGACAGATAGCTAATAATCTTGGAGCCGTTCAAATATTCATGGCGATTTAAAATAATACTCTCCGTATCATACGTGATAGGTGCGGTTATAATGTGGGTAGTAATAAATGAACATACATTTTTTTCTATATTGGTTTTATTTAATAGTTGCGAATTCAAAATATTGTCCTACATCTTAGAATATTCGATACGTAGAATTCGAATAGGGTTAATAGACAAGTAGAAATTATTTCTAGATTAAAATGTGTCGTTGTTTCGAACTTCGAGAAATTATTACAGCATCTGGCCTGTTTCGGATTTTTATAAACAACGTAACCTGTAGAATGAAATTAGACGAAAAAGAATTTTATTACACCAGCCTAAGCCTTTTCATGGCACTTTAGAACACGGACAGAGTATAAATGAAATGACGATTCTTATGTGGAGAAATAGCTGTTAATGAAAAAAATGATTTATTCTAAATATTGTAAAAGCTATACAAAATGTTTATATTTACATTTCATATAATCACAAACTACAAACAATGTGCTGTGGTTTCTGATTATCTATAATTGATCACAGCTGTTGCTTAGCCCTTGATTTAATAGAGAATTAGTCGCGTCATCTCTACAATAAATTAATCCGTTTAAAGATTAAAAAAATATGTTTTTTAATCCGACCACCTTCACTTAATATTATTAGTAATTATACGCACAGAAATTGCTATATAAAACAATCACTGGCGGTCGTATTAAGCTAACGGAGTATTCGGAGTTATAGACAACTTAAGTCGTCTAAACCCACTTTTCACTAGAGATTATTTGGACCGAGTTGACAGCCGGTGAGCCCATAGATGTCAAACTATCGATACTACAAATTACAAAACTTTAACGATGAGCACGAGGCGTCAAGGATCGGAACCGGGCGGCTCGTCTGTTCAGATGTAGAGATAGGACAACCCAATCTTTATTGTGGTGACCGGTGACCAGTGACGGAATCATATCTAAAATAACAGTGACTTGCAACTATAATTACAAATGCAAATAAATAAATTACAAGAGGTAAAGGAACCTTAGCATACATTTAGTATGAGAAATCTATTTCTTAAGTTACGATGGAGTGGAGTGCCGCAGTTAGAGTTATTTAAAAGCAAGATAAATTGACGAATAATAAACTACTTAAGCTATTGGAAAGAACCGTAATTTAAAATGAAAAGCGCAAGACTAATGGGTATTTGAAAAAAGTTGATCCATTTAGTTTTTAGATGGCAGCTTAAAAGATGACGACATTGTCCCGGCAGAGTGCGCTAGGCGAGGCGATGGTATCGGCGGCAGCGGGCGTTCAGCGGCGACAAGCGACCACAATCACTAATTGAATCGGTCGCCACTCGCCAGTCATTGCTACCGCCGTGCCGCTTCCACGGTATCACTTTCCGTTGACGAAATTATGATTTCTTTCACGTTATCTCTCCGTCAGATTTGAAAGAATCCGCGATGAAAATGCGATACCGACGCGCGTTAGAGCCTCGTCGATTTTAGAGTGGAATAAGAACGAATGAAATACATTACTTACTTCATTTCTGTAAGATTGTTGAACATTCCTTTTAAATGAGAAGAAATCCGAATAGTAGAGGGCTGAGAGAAAACAACATCCTATTTTATACCAGTTTGTTATTCCATGCAGTATTATTTGACCTCCATAAACATCTTAATAGCGAATATGGACGATCTAATACATTGATTAAAGAATCCAAAACTACACAAGGTCCTAAATACTAGTTCTAGGTACTTTTATATTTTAAATTTGTTACACTGTTTCATAAAAACTTTCTAAAATGTGAATTTAATTATCATACAACACGTCAAAAATAATTGTACATTCAAAACAATCGCACCGTATAATGTGTCAGTCCACATTCAGCTCATTCAAAATACCTAGCCATCGACAATTGAAATCGTTCCATGGCGGTGATAATTATTATTGGCCGACAAATCTTCACTTAGCGAACCGTTACTCGTGATTTGTTGCAGTGAAAACAT
>JAOCNA010000001.1:4816689-4830599 GCA_026546675.1 Papilio helenus
TAATGACCTTTTTACTGCCAAAAAACAATCTTGTATACTTATACTTCAGAGAGTTTAGTTATTACATTTTTTAAGAATTTTTTTCGCACAGTTAACTGCGAGTCTCCCCCGGAAAATCTTTTCAGCTGGGTTCAACTACAAGGCTCTGAGTAATCTACTATGGGATTTTAATAACAGGGTTCAACTGCAATCGCTGAGTAATCTACCCTGGGATCTTTTCCGCTATGTTTCACTGCAAGTCCCGAGAAACCAACCCTGGAAATCTTTTCAAATTAGAGACAACTGAAATCGCTACCGTGAAGTGGGAAGGAGAAAACCATCGCCCTCTTACGTGCTGCTTTAATGTTTCTGGCTGAGTTAGCTAAAAGTGTCTTTTTTTATATTTTATTTGTTTATAATAATTTTAGTGTCATGTAAGTACAATAGTTAATATAAACATTTAATACAAGTCTTTGTTATTTCCGTGCCATGGCTCCCCTTCGTACCTGTCGTACTGCGCCATCACTTCAAAACAATATGTAAGTGAGCTACAGTTGTTTATTTCCTTCAGTAACATCATGAATTATGAAATGAGGAAACGACCATGTTTATTACGTTTCTTGGACATATTTAATATATTCAGCAATGTAAGTGACCTGATAATTGTTTACGTCGTAAGCCTTGGACAGGAAACAGGAGAAAAATAAGGAGCGCTTTGTGTGATATGTTACGTTTGCACAAAAACGATTTATTGTGGAAGTAAAATATTTTGTATCGGTTTATTTATTTTTGTGGTTTGTAGAACATTTTATTAATGAAAAATTGTTGTGATTTGTGCAAAAAAGTTAAGAATAGACTGCATATTCATAACTAATTTTAAACATTGTCAGTGGAACTGAGAATACTAAAATATAAATAAAATTTGACAAATTCTTTAAACCTAATAAAGATTACTCGTTGAATGAAACTGTGGTCGGTTTTATCCACGGGTACTTCAAGGCGTTTTGATCGCGTGAGTAGACGAATTTCCGAAAAAAATCACGGAGAAGGCAAACAATAAAGGTGAATTGAATAAGTTAATAATGTAAATAAGGTAGGCAAGATAGTGATTGCCTTTAGGGCGGTATTCACACAGTGATAGAGGAATATCATGGTTGTTTTATATGGTGTGTGTAAGCAAATCGCTGCACGAAGCCGCAGTGCGCGGAGCAACGCGAGTGCGCAGGCGCAGTCGTGCACTGAGTGCAGTTCATTATCACGTGATGCATTTGCACCCAGCACCGCCGCCCGACATTGCTCGCACTCTCGCAGATAAGTTTCGGAACAAGTAAATCAATGTCGTATACACATTTAAAGCTTTCCTCATAATCATACTACATGATCAAGTGAGATGTACATGTAATGACTTGATTTATTATTGCTCTCGATTTAAATTTGACTTTACATTTACGTATTTAATAAGCTAGTGGTTTATGGATGGGACAGCATTCTTGTGCAATTATTTGGCTCTTCTTTAAAGGCAGCCAAATGTATCTATTAGTAAAACTAAGTAAACAAGCATATGTGATAAAAAATAAGTAATAGAGAAATGTGACATGTTTGCACATTCGCAATCAAAATAAAAAATAAATGAAATCCTTAGCTAAATAAGACATCTTATTGTTTTAAGTTAAATTTCGCTTGAACGTTGCCAAATGCAGTAGGCGACTATAAATGTGTTTAAGCTTTCTGGTCACTTCATAGTTTACAGCTAAAATGATTTGGATAAGGCAATAAATTTTCACCTCGCGTCGGTCGCACTCGCACCGAAAACTACACGGTTTGATAAGATTATGGTGACAAAGCGGCGGAGTTATCCACTGTTTACACCGAGCGACGGGCGAAGGTACTTGCACAAAGTCTCGGTGAAAACGGACGCCATTTGTGAACAAGACAGGATCTCGGGTTTCTTAAACTGGCACCTCCCACGTGGTGTCTTGTGCCTTGTGCCCTTAACCTTTCGTGCGGCCGTATCGCAGTTCGTACGCCTTATAATGTGATCGCCATACAGGCGCGCACGGCTCCGGCTTTTGTCTAAATTTGGTGCAATAGCTTCCAACGGACAATTAAGGAAAAATGTTCTGTACCCTTATACAAAGCCTCTGGCTATTTAAATCTACGTAATAATCTTCTACTTAATTGGATTTGCTATTCTCTAAATATATGAAGGTATATCTTGAAACTAATTATGGTTTTCGTTTAATTAATGTTACTTTGTAACATTTATTAAATGAATAAAGTAAAAAGATGTAATGTATGTGATGCAATGTGATGTAAACAGAAATTAAGCTAAAAACTTTGTAACTTAGCCCATGCCGTAACTGTGAAGCACCACCGCTGGAATTAGGTTTTCGTCGTATCTGGACCGAAGTTGTCTAATGAGTAAATAGGTGACTAATGAGCATAGTCACAATTCTTAAAAACAAACATGTCATCCCTATTAATTAAGTAATATAATAAAAATAGTATTATAAAATGTAATTTGAAACATGTTTATAGTCACGGTAACACTCCCTGTGTTAGCAAATTTCGATTGATAAATTGTAGCGAGTGGTACACGATTGTCTAAGTTGAAACTTATTGGAGTAAATTTAAATTAAGCGGTGTTGTGTTATCGGCACAATCCGCGCGCACCTGCGAACAGCGCCACTACGCCTGTAGCACACACCCAACAAAGCTAACCAGAACCGTTGTAAAGCGATACGAATGAAACTAAAGTTCACTTTAGAGTTAGAGCTTGCTTCATATAAGAGCTGACACTACGACGTGAACCTACTAAACGTTTCGCCGGAACGGACCAAATCTATACCAGTTTCATATCAAACTTCTCTTCGCTTCAGTTCCGGGTCGCTTTTGCGATTATGTGCTACAGGCGTACCTCCACCGCCGACGCTCTTTCGAAAAACACTCACGTGCATTGTGTACACTGTCTAAGTATATTTTGACCAATCAAGGCACACAACACGAGCACAAACCGACCATTTATACATTTTTAAAGATTTCACGATACTACGACCCATTGTTTAGTTTATTCTTTGAACTCTTTAGGCACATCCTACGCCATTTGTTTTATTGTAAATAAATTTTTATTGTTAAAGGTGAAATGCATTCTTAAATTGACATCTGCTATAGCAATTCAATCTTTACAACTTTGTGGATAATGCATAGAATATTATTTTATTTATCCGACTAACAACATTTTTGTTTGTATCGATACAGAAATAGCTTTTTCAATGAGATTTTTTTTTAAGTAAGGAATATTTTAATGACTAAGTAATCTGTAAAATGAATTAACGAAAGAAAAGCTGTAAAACATAATACGCAAAAAACTTGTCCCATGTAACATAAGCTTTAGTGAAAATAAGCATCGTCTTTCCGGGAACAATATTCTACTGCAATACGATATTGGAGTCGTAAAAGCGATACAATAGCGTATCTCAATTTTAAAACATCGCATCTAGAGAGTTCTACGTATTCATCGTTAGCACTAAGAATATTTAAAATCTATAACTAGACTGTTAGATCCGATGTCGTTGTATAGATTTTACTGTTTATCGAAATGTATCTCTTTGAAAAGATAGGTTTCCACTGCTGATGGTGATGATGACAATTTGTTATGTATATGTGTTTGGACAATGTAAATACATGGTACAGAACAGGAGCAATAAAAGCATATCTTTGTATACAGGAAATACACCATCATAAAATACGTTTCTAGATGTCAATAAAATAATCAATATAAACAATGCGTAGTACAGATATGGAATATTTAGTTTATCCATGTCGAGTCTCCCACGCCATTGGATTCAATTATAAAGGAAAAGCAGATAGGTCGGCGCTCGAGTGGTCCGCTCGTGACCCGTAAATTGGAACAGTCCGCCGCACTCCCCTGTCGCGGCTCGAGGCCCTGCGCCCCTCGCCCCGCGCCGTGTGCCCCTGCCCTAACGGCACTCACATCGGCATATCTACACCGCACTCCTGTTATTGCCTCTCACGCACCGCCGAATTTATAGTGAAACAAGTGCGTTTGTTCCTATTGCGGAATTAGAACATGGAACTTTCTATTCTGCATTCAATTCAATGCAACTTGTTCGTGTATCAAAGCAATAGTATTATTCAACACAACTCCTTGTAAATACTATCGCTCAAATAACAATTGGCTTACACATTAGACAATGTTTAAGCTAGTTAATTACGCATTAGCAGCTTTGGTTTCATAACACAAAACAAAAATGTAACAAAGGTATTGTACATCGCATTATCTCGCCGCTTACTAAACTGGGTACTGGTGCACGAAAGTAGGTTTTGTTACTAAGCTATCGGGTAGCGTTAACAGGTGTGCACTCCATATTTGGGTCATAATGTCTAACAAACAATAGAGCGGCCATCTAAACGTGCAGTTGTTGCCTTAACTGAACCTCAAATCATATCCATTCTCTTAATAAGCAAGCGTAAGTCGGAATTAAAGCTCGAGTCTTTTGAAGGTGCATTTCTTATGGAAAACCACATTGTTTATCTATCTCACATTAATCGTTTTAATTACTCTTTATAGATTTTTCAACAACACAAACCTTGTAAAACGATTTGCATATATGTATGTATTATAAAATAAGGCATTTAAAAGCTATTATACAAGTTTCATTAAAAAAGTCGTGTGAGTAAATATGAACTATCATTTTTTTAATTAAATCCTTTCAGAAAAGTCAGGCATTGCAAATAAAAATTAAAGTTTTCTTTAATCTTAGCCTTGTTAAGAGTACATAGAACGTTGTCTATTCTGTGCAAAAAAAGGTGTTTAAATACAAAAGTAATCATGCGGTTTTACTGCGAACTCAACAGAGTGTATAAAGTCTAAAAGGGGTACTTAACTGTAACTAAACATTATATTACTGTTTAAGAATTATGATTGCTTTAATTACAGTGGGTACAGTCGGCCGGTTGGTGTGCATATTTCTTAGATAATTTCCCAGGTACGTAAAGAATGTTCTATTATACGAGAATGTCATAGGTCTGTTTAGTAAGAAGCGTAAGATGGAAGGTATGTGCGCTTACGCTCGCCCATAATTTTATTCTTAACTTTAATCACTACGAAAACCGTTTACTTAACATCCAGACGGGTTGTAAGTGATTGTAAGCTATGGGGACGCAGATTGAAATTCTATATCATAAATTTGCATACATAATTACATATTAACGAAGAGCTATCATAACAGTATTGGGACTAATTACAATCAAATAAATTTTGACTACATTTTATATGCCGAACAACAAAAGCTCCACAGCTCTTAAGAAACTTACTTCAGCTTAAAAATTATCCATAAATGTAATTTTTATTAATAAAAAAAGAAACGAAGAGCGTAAACATTGTTTTTATCCAGTATAATTGGTGTTTAAGTGTCGAGAAATAAAAAGCTCTAAGTTGAGGGCACACCTAGCGGACTCCCGCAGCGGCGGCGGCGGCGAGCGGCGAGCGGCGAGCGGCGCGGCGGCGCGTGCCCTACGGCAATTATTTATCTGCACTACGCAACGTTACCACTATTAATTGTGTGTATACGTCCGTAGTAATTTTAATATGTTAACACGTTTATTACGACGGTAGCCGCATAATTTTAACATATAACATTTAAGTGAGCAGGTCAGGGAAAATAGCTGTTGATTCTGTGTTTTCGAATCGCGTAAGCACAAATTGTGTTGACGTTTAATATTGAAGCAGTCACAACTAAACATAATTTCTGTATAAGATTTTATTATTGTCCTGCATGTTTGTTAGAAGTTTATGAAAACAGAGTTACGATGCCTGATTTTCTTTTTAGTTCCACTTAGAACTATGAAGTTCCAATTTCAAAGAAAACATTTATCACAACTTCAACTCTACATTCGCCACAAGTTCGAACAAAATTTAATGTTACCAATTTCAAATCATTTTTTCTAAGTCAATGCGACAAATGAAAACAGACCTCACCTGTTGTGAACGATTGCTGGCGCATATAAACACCCGCATGCATCTCCGATAAGGGATCAAAACGCGCAGATGTGTTATCCGTGACTAAGGTATACCAGCTCAATTCCAGCGAACGCTAAGTTATCGGACAACAATGTTGACGAAGTACGGTTTATATAATACAACTAACTTATATTAGCTACGATGTCTACTTAGCAAAGTCTAAGCACTGGAGGTCACTGTTTCTATTTATAATGCTTCTAAACATCTATAAAAATACTCTTTTCACTTTTTTGAAATTTGATGTTTAAATGTGTCGCACGATTTCCTAATGTGGGTGTATATGTTTCTTACATTAAGTAATTGCAGAGATCATTGTACCTATAATAAAATATATGCATATGTTATTATGAACTGTCTGTCTGTCTCTTAATTATGTTATCATTGAATGACGAGGTACCCGATGGTTCGGATTCATAAATATTTAAATAAGGTACGAGTACACGTTTATCGAAGCCGTCAAGTTGTTCGCGGAAAGCGGCGGGCGTGGCGCGCGCTCTCGAGGCCATTGTTCCCGCGCTCAGCTCCACAGCCCCGCAACCCCGCACCGCCACATTAATTCTGTCAACAATCGCCACATATTTTATTTCCGGGCCACAAAGTCGTTCAACAATATCAATGAAAATTCTTTGACATTCATTGTCCATCACGTCGCGAATTTCAAAAATCATTACAACAAAATTAAACGGCGATATCAAACTAATTGAAGGTAGATATTACTCAAAGTATATTGTTGAAGGTGAACATTGTCAAAATAAGGGATCGTTATTTATGGAAGTCAAAGACGAGTAATAAATGAATCGACGCAATAAAAAATTATTCACCTCGTCAACTTTCCCTCAACGTGAATACACCAGGCGAACATCTTGAATCTGAATGATTTAAGACTGTTGCTTCATCGACTGTGTCCTTGTGCAGTTATGGAAACTAATACTAGCTACTATACTAACAATCAGCGCGCCCATACAAAAATATCCTCATTGTTAAAAGAAACTTAAAAGTAGTGAAAATACCTGAGACGCCTAACATTAGGTATACGCTCCAATAAAATTACCGGTAAAAGTCAGTCCGGTAACAACACAATTCTACTTTATTTATTAAGTTTATAAGTATCCGATACAAAAATCCGTTTTTGCAACAATTATCATAAAACCATAGGAAACCTTTGATTATACTAAACTTAACTAACGTGCATACATAACACTTTTAAATGCCTTATGTTATAGATGCTAAACCAATTACTGAATTACGATAAAAATGAAGGCTATCAAAAAATAACGTTTTACAATCAAAAACTTAATTTCATCAAAAAATATGATTACGTTGTTAAAATCATTGTTCAAATCAACATGAAACAAAAAAACCGCTCTAATTGTGTCGGCCGAATGCGAACCAGTCAAATCATTGAAATTGGTAACGATGTGATTTATGCAAATCGATAGTTTGACGTCGGATTTAAACTGTGAGGCACGTTGCGCCGCGGGCGACGTCGCCCGGCGGCGGCAGCGGCGGGCGGCGGCTAGGCGCTTCGCAGGACACGCCGGGTTATCGCGCCCATCTCGTGTCGGAGGCACTACACGACACACCCGCCCGACTCGCCCGCGCGTCTTACCCGCGTCCGCCACTGCCGACCTAGCTCCGACACGCGTCAACACTACCTGAACATGTAACATCGTTCCACTTTACACGAATGGTGTTCTATGACTTCGTCTGTTCTTAGCATAAGACAAGTGTCATTCGATTGTTTATTTAACAATCATAGCATTCAAAGATTGGTATCAGCCTTTTGTTACACATGTTTCAAAGCCGCGGCTGACGGTAAATTTTAAAACCGCCTATTTAATTTTGACACTCAAAAAGCTAATATGATTGGAACCTAAGATGATATGAAAACTATATGTACATAAATATATTCCATTTAATTGATCAAGTTACTGATCGAAAATTAAGATTAAAATCAGACAGCAAATTTAAATCGGACCACGAAATTTAATTATTCTGTTAGCGCTCATAACCAACGTGTTACCGTTTACGAAATACGAACTCGTTCAAGGCCAGGCCATTACAATGAATGTAATGACACTTGACCGAGTATTGTAATACGTCTCGCTTGCATATCTGGCTTTGAACTAGAAGTATCATATATTTAAGAAACAGTCCGCCACTTATATTGACAATACCAACTTGAACAAGAACAACACTCGAAGCGATGAAAGAAGACAGTCGCATCTTAAAATGCCACCACGTCAGCTCACATAAGTATTGTTGCCTTAGTCCCACTTGAAATTGTTTGAGAGTCATCGAACCGATACCATCACAAGTTTAATATTCAGTTGCTACTTGCGATGAACACCTACGACCCTTATACTTACCACTTTAACTGAATTCAAGCACAACAAAGCATTAAAATTCATCACCATATATGTAAGTTGCTCCACCCGTCTAGTATAAGTCACCTTTTTCGGATTCTTAATTTCAAAAATCCATTTTTTTATAATTCATACCCAATATAGATAATGAATACGTCAAACGAATATGCGGGTCACCTGATAAGAGATCATCACCATTAGCGCACGTAACAGTCGCACCGGCCAGAGTTGCAGGTGCGTTAACAATCCACAACACATACATAGATAATATTAAGATATCAATAACGGAGGAAAAGTAAATTTTACATCAAAAAAGTAAAAATCCAGACACGCTTTCATCCATATTAGGAGAAGCAGTTATCCACATTCAATACTGTGACAAACCTAAGTTACTTAATTGAATCTGATCAAAAATTTACACATATTAAAGGTTACTTTCCTACTATGGTAATTTTCGTTTAATTTTAACAATACATTAAAGATGTGAATACTCACGTATTAGAGGTATAGCTGACAGTAACGTGGCCTCGCTTGCTTAATTGAGCGCTACTTGGACTCTGACGTCTGTTCGGATATGCCACCACCTTGACACGCCATCCGTTGACTCTTTTTGTGTTCGTATCCTCAGATTAAACCTGACTAACGCAAATCACAGCAACGTTCACCTATGAACTTTTAATATTACTACAATATTACACACTCGCTTAACTTCTATATTTATGCAATAGATGTCACTAGCCATAGTTTAACTTGAAATTAATCGATCCTGTGATTCATACGAAAATAAATGTTACCTCAATATGAGGTCAAAATAAAACATTAATTTTGTCTCCTTAGCTTTTTAAGTTTTTTTAGGGGACATATTATCGTTTATTGTATTTTTTGCATAATAGCTAATTCTCAAATGTGGAAATAAATACAATTTATAATCAGTAAATCTGATTGCGAAGTGACAACAATATCCTAATCAAATATATCAGATGTTATTCAAACTGTACAAAAATGTAGTTAGTTTTGTAATATATGTCGCAACATTTGCCACCTTACAAATGATTTAAACGAGCTTCGTTTACAAATGTTTGACAACACGCCGACGACAAGTTCTAGGCAGCGCCTCACTTGCGTCATAGCGTCACACATGCAAACTTACAAATATCAAAATTAGTTTCTTTTAATAATCAGGTGTTTCTCTTGGATATTTCAATATGCAGAATAATTGTATAAATTTTGAAAAATACGGAATAATGGAAAACAATGTACTTTTTTTTATTTAACACTGAAATGATATTAGATAATTCAAAAGCGATATCCTTGCCGTTGATAGAAAGTGATTTTAAGTATTCACACTTTTATTTACACAGTTTATTGTTATTTGTAAATAATTGTTTATGTGTTGGAATATCTTATCGTTGGTAAGATATTAAATTTCAATCATCTATAACGGCGCAAGGGTATAACGACTGTATTGTCCATGTGCGATGTAAAGGGCACGAGTTGTAATCACGAGACATGGTCCATACGAGCGAGCACAATGCGATGCGAGTGCGGCGTGTGATGGAGAGCCGGGCGCCGCCGCCGAGTCGGGCCAGGCTGCACCGCGTGTCTCTCCTATCGCTTTCACGTCGCGGTTATCGCCGCCACGATAATCTGCATAGTGCGAACCGTTATTGAAAGCCACGGTACTAGTTTGTGCGTGAAGGCTACAATAGCGGCATTTTAATCTGATATTTATTGACCGAGAGATAGAATGAGGCTACGCTGTGAGCTGACCTGAAATCTGGAGCTAATATGTGTAAATAATGACACGGTGACCGATGCGCCTCACGAGCGATACTCTCGCCGCAGTCGCCGCGCCACGGCAACAATGTGCCCCGTACAGGTTCCGAATTGAGGTGAGCGTTTGCTCCATTTTAAATTATAAGCTTTTAAGTCGTTGCTATTGTTGCTAGACTCGAAAGGTTTTAACAACGGCTTAAAACTTGAGCTTCGATGCTTTAATGTGTCTCATGTGAAAGCTTTTTCGTTATAATCAGTAGAGTAAAATATTTTTAATTTAAAATGGTTATTTAGCTAATCTTTAGGAACAGAACTGAAATCTGTAAACTGCAACCCAGAGGGGTTGGGTAAACATCACGGATTTCCATTTAGTGCCGTCTTTTCAATGCAACTCTAAAAGTTTAGTGGTATAAGTGGCCTGAACATTTCCGTGAATCGATGTTATAAAAATAAATTGACAGTCAAAACATACAAAGGTCAGCAGTAGGCGTGTACTGGTGTACGGCGGTGGGCCTCTGCAGGACGCGCCCATATCACGATCAATTTCGGTTTAGTACAGATTATCTCATGATCGGAGCAATTTCTCTCCGCTCTTGGTATTGATAAGATCTCAACATCAACGGTTCGCATCGTTCTGCATAATTATAAATCCCAAGATAAAATTCATGAATTGTCTGCTTTAATATGAAAAATTAAACAGACAAGTATTAACAATATGTCCTGTTTGTACTTATTAATTACCTGTTTTTATTAAAATTATGAGATACAAAATATTTCTTTTTGTATACGTAGGCACTGTTATGGATTGGTGTTATATAGACACAAAAAAGCATAAATAAATACGTTTTAACATATAAAATGTGCTAACGTTTAAATCCTATAGAGCATAACATGCGATATTAGGAAATCCGTAGATTGTCTACAGTTAAATCTTAACATAACCTTACATATAATTCTACGGACTATTATAAAGTTCAAAGTGAAATATAATAGTTTTATTGTTGTAAATGTGGAGAAGTCGAGCAAACTAGACAACAAACAACGCAATCAGAAACAATTTTCTATTAGTAACTATTTCTCGTTGGACATATTCCGACAACAAACACGATCGTCCCGAGTGGCCGAGTGCCGTGGGAATGCCCCAGCCGAGTAACGGACGGACGGACAAATGATGTTGGCCGATCTATTGCCTGTAATTGATGACGACCATTGTACTGTGCTTTTGAAAGAGCCACGAATGTTTGTCTTCGTTCTGTTACCTTCTGTTTGTTTGTGCCATTGTTGATCGGCGATTCAGTGCCTGCCCAATCGGTGGGCCATTATCGAATAAAATGCTCGACTCGAAACATTTTGTTCCCATTCCATCACTGAGAGCGTTCACTTCGTGATTGCAGGTGCCGTTAATTCACTTGACATTGTGAGTCCCTTGTCACTTCTATAGAAAGCTATGATAAATGAATTTATTTGTTTATTCCAAACACAGACTATTGTAAACAAAATGAAAGCCACGTTTTATTTTGTTTTGCCTCTTAAAGAGGCTGTAGTTTTAAGAGTTGAACTACAGGAGTCGCGGTGTTTAGGACAACCCTTTGGGCACATGGGAAATTTGTGTTATAAATACTACAATATATACACAAATCCTATATTTACTTATTGATAGCAATTTATATCACGATTAAATGTTTGTGTTGTCACGTGATTATTATGCAATAATAAATACTGATTGAAAATGATTCAGTTTGTACAGTTACAGAGTTATAAGCATATTCGAATTTATTTCAATTAGCAGTTCGATTCTTATTTAGCGATACGATCTGTTTAAAGGCAAAAGTTATAAGGTACGAAGCCCGGGGCCGAGCGGGCATCGGTCATTAATTCCGCCTCTGTAAATATTGCCTCCTTCTGCGATTGTTTTACGATTTACCGCATCTCGGCTGCCTCCTCAATTTTTTCCTTAACCACGAACATTATCAATTTTATTTTATTATGTAACTTCATACATTTTACTTATTTATTATTATCCAGTTGATGTTAAGCTATCATTAACTTTACATATTAATATGACGTGGTATTTTTTTCAATTTAAATCATTGTTCAATTAAGTGATTAAAGAAATAGATAATAGAAAAATATCCTACATAGAAACATCCATCAATAGTAATAAATAAACTATAAACAGTGTAACAGCTAAATAAATGGTTACACGCAAATTAACTGCAAAGTTTTGTATAATAATTCAAATTGTTAGTCCACAATCAGGAAATCTACGTGGCAACCAATTTCAGAGGGCGCAACTTAGCTAAGATGGTATTACACGCCTTATTAGGAACGCCTTAGGGAACTACCGAACAGATTAGTAATTTATTAACAAGGTGCACAAAACCTGCTACTTTAACTGATCAGCAGGTTTCTTCTTAAAATGGTTATAGTAAGCGAGTTGAATGTTCTTTACTTGAAACATAAACATTAATTTTTCAATATCTCTGTCTCCGAATTGAGCAAGTCACTTCATACGCAAAAGGTAAACTCAAAAGAGATAAGCTTAAAGCGCATTTTGTAACATTTAGATAATTTTCAACATCTTTGATACCATGCGAGGAGTACAGGATTAACACGTTCAATGCTAATACGACATTTTGGCAAAAACGCACGGCGTTATAGCATGTTGTATGTTTATTCGTTTAATTTGAATGCTTAGTTATATGTGAATACCAATGAAAAAAATATCCAGATATCCAGATTGCGTACTATAATTAAATCAACTAGTTCTGGTCAACTCATTGAATTTTAAATACGTTGTATTTAAAAAAAGTTTTAATATTCCATGCCATATTCAAATATATGATCAAAACAGTGATTTAAGATATAAAAGACGGCAGTGGACAGTAGGCGTGCTTAAGATCGTGATTAACATGTGTGTAAAGGGCACGGTTGCATAAAGATTGTACGGATTAACCGTAACAGGATATATCAATAATTCAGTTGTGCACGGGACACGGGGCACGGGGGACACGGGGCACGGGGAGCACGGGAGACACAGGGGCACGGTGCGAAGGCAAGGGGGGCCCGGGTGCGAGGGGGGAGCGTCCGACCAATTTATCTGGACATCGCAGCCTATAATTACGGTAGTTACGCTCTCCGCTGATACAATTAAACTAGCGGTGCATTCGTGAAATCATAAATAATGCTGATTACATCAACGGATCGTCGCCTTATTCGATAATACAATGCTCGTTAAACATTACTCTGCGCTCTTAAACAATTAAATAACTTATAAGACATGTTATTCCATTTTTTTAAATATTAAATATCCAAAAAGTTTTGTTATATTATAATTAATAGGATGATGACGGGTAGAACGTGATATAATAGCAGTAATACGACAAAATAAAAATTTAAAATGATTTATTAATACTTATTAAAACTATACAATTATCACTTTGTTATCACATATTATTTTTATTAATTTCATTAATGTTTTAGACCAAAAAATCGTTATGACGTAAAACAAATACCGAACTTATGTATTTAATTAAAATTATTACTTTACTTATACTAGTATAGTATATTTTTAAGAATGCATAATAGAAAAATTCGAATGTTTTCTAATTATGTTCAATTTTAATTATAATATTTCATTATTTATATTATTAATTTTTTAGTGGTCTTAGGGCCTGTCCCACCAAATTGTAAATTGTCTGATAACAATCCAACGTGTAAAACATGTGATGGAAATATCGGATTTT
>JAOCNA010000001.1:4872067-4882689 GCA_026546675.1 Papilio helenus
ACCATCTTAATTGATAACTTCACAACACACTCTAATCGAATTGCAAACATTTACAGAGATTAACCAATTGATTTTATGATAACAAAACGCATCATTCCACCATTTTATGACAACTGTCATCAGTCATCCTATCGCCGCCTTGACATCTATCGTGCCCGATGCATATTTAGCCAGTACTCAACATTATTAGTCACCAGTAACTTTAATCGACCAAAAAGTATCAATCATTTCGCTCCGTTGTGCTAAAAGGAGCTCCTAACTTAATAAAAAAAACTACTATTAATCTTTAAGCGGGATTATTATGTTCTTGGTTTAATTCTTTTTAACACTGAGCTTTTTAAGCTCTTATTGCTTATAAGAGCTCATTACTTAGAGCTTACCATTTACTGCTACCTAAATCTTCTTAATCAGAATCTTTTGCAATCGAGATGACGATTTTTATGAAAATGAGTGGCCACGTTTGGAAAGATCTGATTTCCTACTCAGCTACAAGAACAAATATCCCTATTGCCCTTGTATAGTACAATAGGTTTTTCCAATATACGGTGATCTATACGATTAATACTAATGAGATTTGCATCTTATTCTCCCTATTAAAATCCCGTTTTGCAGTTGTTACAAACGAACATCCATCAAACCAAACTTTCGCATTTATAATATTAGTAAGTAAAGTAAATATGATTGGTAGTAGACATTCAAGGCGATAGAAGCACTAGGGCAAACGTCATAAAAGTCAAAGGTAACAGAATCAAGGTGTCATAATTTAATAACGGTATTATAAAAGTTGTGCGAATGTCCGGTCCTCTTTCTTACAACCCACTGTAGTTCTGCCAAGATGTTAGTGCAAAGCATACGTTCGTTGATCCTTTCGCTCGGTGTATTTTATAATGTTAAATATTGCTGTGCTCAGTTCCCATTTAATTTTACGAAACTATACGCACCCAGTAAGTTTTTATCTATTTTTTTATTATTCTATACTTAATTAAATAACAAAAATTTAATGTGTAATGTGTAAAATATGGGATTTATGGTTTGAATAACTTTCAATGTAGAATAAAATACAGAAAACCGTAACACCTTATTATGATAATAACATATAAATTTAAATTTTACTATATTCATATTTTCACCAAACATTTACTTTTATTTTGGTTACATTACTATTTTGGTTACAAAACCACTTTACTCTACATTTTTCAGTCGGTAATTTAAAATTCATGAAAAGTATAAATACGATATGAACGCCTCCGCAAAAGCTCATAACATATTATTACGGAATATTTATACGCCTCATCCCTTTTATGGCTAAAAATTATGCAAAAAAGGACATTCTAATGTTTGCAAAGATAAATATTAGCCTACATACGAATGTAGTATACTTAAAATATTTATCACCGTGTATACAGCCATATCACTGCAATGAAAACCGACCATAACATTTAAGGAATTATATGTAACGTATTCATAAAAAAAAAACCTGTTGCGAAAAGACTAAAGAAATAGACTCGAAAGTAAACAATGTTTTTTTTTTATATTCTTTATACCAGTGCAGATGGTGATTAATGTGAGTACTACTACTTTATGATTTTAGTTAATGTGGCCGGTCACGTGGACCGGTCGTGTTCACGGGTCATAAATTTTCGACATACAGTTACTCGTAAATTCTAAACAGCCACATTTTCGAAACAATAAAGAGAATGGTATCATTTCACAAAAAAAATTGCCAACTAATTTAGAGTAGGTAGGTAAATGTTACATATATTTATTTATGAAACTAGTGTGATTTAAAATATTTCAAAAAGTACTGTTTTTAAGTTTTTATCGTTGAATACAAAGGGTATTACGAGTGTTAATCTAATAACATTTTATGCGAATTAAAAATGCTGTTTTAGCAAAAAGCCTGAAGGGATTCTTTTTTAATTTTGAAGTCTGTAAGACACACTCCTGATCTAGATGTCATTGCAAGACCTATATTCTGAATTTTCCGCCTATTTTTAAAGACATAATTTTAAGAGGTTTATGGTAATCACTTAACGTAAATTATTTAATAAACCAATGAGTCCAAATCGATATTAACTTTATCAATTTATTGATGCAATTCGAGTTGTGAAAACAAGTATTATAAACTATTTCCGATGAAGATTTCAATTGATGTAAGGTGATGAAATGCTTTACGTCTTTGAATTTGAGTTACGGAACCAAGGCAGCATTTCAACATGTTGAATAATAATCTGAAATTTGTACAATTGTGTGGTGAACTATACTTGATTGAACACGAATTGCTAGTACATATCTATACGTTCTGAAGCTAAAATGAAATTGAAATGCGCCACAAATGTACAACTAATTCGATAAAAATACATTGCATACACCAATATAAAAGCAAAGACATATCACTACTTGAAAATGGGATGTATACTGAGAAGGGAATAGGGTACTTTACCGTTGATACAAGCGAACGTAATCCGAAGTTCGCGTGAAAGCCGGGTCCCAAAATCTTATTAATTTTATACCATAAAGAACGCTCACACTGGAGTTCCCTCTTATCTAGCACAAATAAAATCTCACTTCTGAACGTGATTTTGACGTTTGTTGTTGGATTTATTTATATATACAGATAAAATTTCACGGAGTTAAACAATTCCGAGACCCATTTCGATTTAACAAAGTTAAAATTGTGTAATTTAATTTGAGCTCATCATAGCTTTTATCTGCTACTACTTAACGTCTCAAGATAATTCGTATTATAGTAACTGCATTTATTCAAGCGTTAAAATTATTCATATGATCGATTGACGGTTTACCATTGTTCGGTAAAAAAGCAAATTAAAGATATTTTTTTTATTTGTGTCTATGTAAAACGACAAAGGTCAAAAAGTCGATTTATCAGTTCCCACCATTGTCACTATGACCATTGGAAACATCCATGAACATTGTATTCAGTGGACACTTCCATGCGTCTTTGATACTGATGTATACTAAAACTACGAGTTCGCGAAGATTCCACAAATACGTTACTTTCTATTGAAACATCAAAGTTTAAAGAACTTGTACCTCTCGATGATGGTAAGACAAGCTTAAATGATATGGCGTTTCTTTCGTTGCGTTTACAATATAGTTCTAATTAATCGCCAAATTCTAAAGACATGTACTTTAAAATAACTCCAATGAGTTATTTGAAATTATCCTTGTTTCTCTTATATATTAATTAGTAATATTCGTTTACCTCGTTTGTTGTTAATAGGCAATTTGTATTTACCACGTCTGCGCGATCTACATCATATAAAAAGTTCTAGCAGTGCTCGTGTAAATTGCCTACAATTTTACTATTGACTACTCATTAAAGTATTGAATTGACTCGATAAATAAAAAAGATTTCATCCTTCTAATTTTTCCAGTTATTTAATATTTCAGTCTACGTGATTCGAAATACTTTATAGTGTTGCAATAAAGATTCATTAAAAAAAATACAGCTAGCTGCAATTCCCTTATTTTATTGCAACAATGGTCCGCAAGTTATACGCCCATAAAACAATAGGCCCTTTCGGAGCCGGTCCGTTGAAACGAGTCCTGAATACGCCAGAACTTCGGACGTTTACTGTTCTAAATTTAACAAAAGCTAATTTTGTTGCATTTTATTGCTTTGAAATAGGATCAACAGCCATTAGGGCATTTTTTGCCACGCCTTTTATTAGGGTGTCGTCCGAAGGCCGCGCGGCAAAAGACAAAGCGTTGACCGGAATCATTCGCATAAACAACGAGACGGTCCCTTTGAAAGTTTACGAGCACCGGCGGCGCGGCTGCCCAGCTCTCGTCCTCGTCAAATGAAGTCACTAAAACCTTCATATTTAGCATGATTCACGGACACCAGCTAAACAATATTTAACGAAAATATGACGCACTAAAACAGTTACAAGTGTGAAAATTCAGATATGCTAATTATTCATTTAATGTAGGTGAATACACAAATTCTGCTATAAATTATTGATGTTTACCGTTTCAATAGCTTATTTAAATAGTTTCTCATCAATGTAATCTTGTAATGTTGATCACATTTATATATTGTTGGGTGCATTTTCTGTGGACGATTTATAGCTTGGCCTTTAAGTATTTTAGAGTAAGGCTAGAAAAAAAAATAGAAAATCCAAACATTATGTTTAATCGTTTTGCAAATCTATAACTATCAGGAGGACAGTCTTGCAATTTAATGAATTTAAATTATGTTTTATTAAATTAATTCACATAGCATAACATTAGTAATGTGAAAATTATTAACACTTCCAACAAAAAATATACAAAAAAAGTCCTAAATGTGTCTACTGGTCGAAAATAGCTCACATTAAATCCGCTAATGGGAACATGTTATAACCCTTTCAATGCTTGCTTATATTGTTTTATTTAGGGGTCAATGGGTAGTTTTTGCCGCGTCGCTATGAAAAGGTTTATGAATCAATTAATTAAATGTCGGCACGGTCATTGTCGCTGAGCAAATATGGAAATGAACTAGTTTCTAACAATGCCGTGATTTATGACGACTCGTAAACATTATAACCAGTGTATCCCCGAGGTGAGAATTGCAATGGCCCTTTTTACTCTTCTGTTGTATAAACAATACGCTTCCAAAATGTAACAACGGAGTTTACAATTGCAGGATAGGAATTCTCAAAACTTTATAAACGGTTATTGCCCAAATCTTTGTACTAAATTCAATTGTTAAAAACTTTTTTGTTTTATTCCCCAGTTTCTATTATTGTGTCATTAAGGAGAAAGTATAGTTGTAAACTTTACAGTAAAAAGTATTTCAACTTTGATGTTTATGTAAGTGTAACCAGTTATGTTATCGTCGGGTGCGGTTTACAGCAATTTTTATATTATATAAATACTTATTAAATACATATTAACATTTTCAATAGCTTTGTATATCTAATGAGTACCTACTTGAAATGCTAATAGTCAATTTAAACATAGACAATGATGTTACATGAATTCGTAGTATTACATTACTGGGAATAAAAGTTGAAATAAATCATTGTTTTTAAAGTTTATCAATATCTTGTATCGTCGAAGTAGAGTCCGCGTGGGCGTGGGAGCAAGTACTGTGGGAATATTCATTGCATTGACACACTATCTATGACACATTTAGGCAAGGATTGAGCGTACTCGCATATTTAAATACTCATATTGAGTTATGAGTGTGGAAGGGTACACCGGTAGAGGTAGACCAAGAAAGAGAGAATGGATTGCATGCATTACATGATCAAGAAGGGAGTGATGACTAAGATGACGTATGATAGAGTTATGTGGAGTACAAAATCATTTTTCGTCAACCCTACGGGAGTAGATTAAGGAGGAAGATGAAGATGAAAATAAAAAATACAATTTTAACTTGAACACTTTTGAACATTTTTAATAAATAAACAAAAAAAAAACTCGTTCGTTCAAAAATCGTTTTTTTTACCTCTTTTCAATACCTCTTAATACATGCAGTTTATAAGTTAAGTGTAAGTGACAATATTTTTAAATCATCACGTACGGTTGAATAGAATCTCAGATTCTATCCCGAACCAAGAACATTAACATGTTTGTGTACTAAATACATACAAGTAATATATCCGCTTACATTCATAACAGCGAAAGCGTACCTTTAATGATTATAAAGTTTGTTAATTTTTACTTATTTAGATAATTTTCTATAAAAGGGTCGTTATTTAAGTTTATATGCGTCAGCATCCGGGTAGGCCGAGACAATGTGTCTACTTCTGATAACTCATTTGGTACATTTAAAGTCTCGAAGCACATCTACCAACATTTTTACGAAATTATTGGCACGTGATGTGTACGTGCTTCGTAGATGGCCGCATGTTATCGATCAGGTCGACACGCGTGCGCGGTCCTTGCTGCAGCGATGCGACGCGCACAGATCAAACGTCCTCCTAACTGACACGTGCCTTTTTTACATCAAAGATTATAATATTTTTTCCCTCATAGGCTAATATCTCTTTTCCTCTTACAGCTTGACAGTTGTAAAATGTGGTGTTTAAATATAAATTGTTGTAGTTATATAACTATATCAGCTTTAATTTTTACACGGGATGTTTTGCCTAAGATGTTACTAAGAGTTTGCTACTCCTATAACCATTTCAGCACTAAGATTTTTCTAATTTTCGTTTTGTTGATAAAAGTCTTCAGCATCACTGTTACAAGTTTGTCCATTTTAAAATAATTTTCAGAAAGGCGAATGTAAAGCGGATTCTTTTGTTAAACATGCTTACTTAGTTTCATCATGAGAGGAATTTACTACTTAAGTCATAAAAATTACTTAGATATGATGATGATTAACGATCCCAATTTACCGATTAAAATGACGAGAAAAAATCTTAATAAAATATAGACTACCGACATCTGATCTGCGAAATCCTTAAGGGAAATGACAGATAAAGTTCGAAGATAACATAAATCTACTGCACTTACGATAATGGGGATAAATATCCGATGTTGATGTTAACAAAACTTGCTATAGATCACTTTAAGTGACAGCATAAGGATAGGATGTCGCAACAATACCGACACTCAGAGAGCTCGTTATCGGCCTTCGATCGTTCATCGATACCTTTCAAATGTTTTGTTCAACTTTGCAATGCCTTTTGTTAATTTACTTATAGCACTGCACAAAAGCTCGCGCTGTGCTTTTAAGTTATCGGGCGATACAGTATTTAAGCCTAAATGAATACTCACTAGTATTTTTATACTTACAGAATAGGCATAAAATGTTACTCAATATCACTTATTGTGAAATCGATTTATGAATGTAATTTCTTGCTTGCGATATTTTCCGCGCGAATTATGAAAAACCTGAAATTGGTAGGTCGGTGCAGGAAACTATATTTGTATAGTAAAATATTCATGCCAGTTCCCAATGGAAAATTCAGTTTTCAAGGCTAATTAGAGAAGGAAATATCATATGCCACGAAAGTTTACCACGTTGAAACAGTTACCACCCATTCACACGGGCGTTTTAATAACGGGCGTAAAAAAAGCGTTGAGATAGAACAAATGCATTTTCATCAAGTTTCCATCTATCTGTTAATATGGAAACACTATTAAAGAGCAATACTTTTTAATTGCTTAGCGTTAGCGTTGGGCGAACGGAAAAATAGTGGTTTGAAATCGTTAATATAAGGGAGAGCGTTAAAAAATCGCCCGTGCGAATGAGTTCTTAGCTAGGACCAGTGAATTTTTATTTAATATACAATTTACATAGCATGTCTTACCTGTAATAAATATAGATTTCTTCCTTTTAGCAAGTCATAATAAAATCGTAACGACATGAATTGCACAACATAATTTAAAAACAGAGTTTTTGTCTAAGAAATCACGATGTAAAAGTAAAATAACAATTTAGAGAACCTATTTCATAACGCCATAAAACGTCATTGAATGTTACCCAGATGCTAATAACTGTTGCAATAGAGACCTACCTATTTATGCTTTTTATTTTTTTTATACTGATAAAAATATCGCATTTCATTTGATTTGTATCAGTTGTCAGGGTTGACTCCCCTTATGTTCCCCCCTCGTAAGCATATATGTATGGTACATTTATCTCGATACAAAAGGAACAAAGACTCCGTTACAAATATATAAAACACTCGAAACGCCGAAAGAGCATAATGCCCATCATTATAAATTCATGTGCTTTGTCGTTTACAGTATTTATTTTGATACGTTTCGAGGGGAGAAAACCCTCTTAACGCTCGAAAGCTCCCGAAATCGCGTAAAGAAGGCGTAAGGGCGAGTGGGGCGGCGTCCGGTGCTCACGGTATTGGTTCTCCGCCGCCCCACCATGGGGAGCTCCGCCCTGATGGAAATCTTCACGCTGCGATCGTGCGGACGGACATTCAGTAAGCGCATGCCACCGTTGTCAGTTAGACGTGTTAACCGTTTACTTTTCGGAATACTGAATCATCGTTTCGTCTGAGTCAGTGCGGATTGTGATGTTTGTCGTTGTTCGCGTGTAAGAACATCGTGTTTGTAATGCACGCTATGGGCGACCCCGCTGCGCTGGCCGGCATGTTACCCTTCGACTCGATAGGGCTGTACGAGCAGCCGAAGCCTCGCTTCATCTTCAAGATGCCGCGGGTAGTTCCCGATCAGAAGGCGAAGTTCGAATCCGATGACTTGTTCAAGAGACTAAGCAGGGAGAGCGAGGTTTGTTACTTATTCATGTACCTATGTGTTACTTAGGTTATCTTAACACTAAAAGGTAAAACTCCGTCTTGCATCGTGTTAGTTGAAAACAGGAAATTTTGTATGGAATGTGGTTAAATTAATAAACAATTATTTCATTGTAAACGCTTAGCTGTCTACAAATCTACATAAATTATTAATTATAATTCCTTACAGTTATTTGTCTTGATGCATTAGTTAATTAGTAAATAATTTTGACTAATTAATAATTGACAATAGTTTAATGTATTACTTGAAATAAAATTTTGCTTTTTAAAGTTTTGCTGGCAAATAATTTTATAGTGGAGCAAAAATGAATCAACTTACAGCTTGAAGATTTTAAGGAAAACAAATTATTATAAATATTAGTTTGTAAAAACATATGGTAAAAATAACTTAAATAATAATATGTAATCTAAATAATAATTTTATAAACTTTTGCGTAAATCTAGATTCGTATAAGAAAACCAACCAACGTTTTTAACTTATTTTACTCATACTCGTATTGTACATAAAAAATTACTTCACATTGTCGAAATTATAAAAATCTAAAGTCAAATCTTTACAATTTAGGAATCCGGTTCTCAAATGCAAGACCGCTTATCCCAGATAGCTTAGTTAACATAGCGTGTTAAAAATAAATATCAAAAGTTACTCATTTGTGTTCAGGTGAGGTACACTGGTTACCGCGACCGTCCGCCAGAGGAGCGGCAGATGCGGTTCACCGCCGGCTGCCGCGAGGGACACACGGAGATCGCCTTCATATCAACCGGCACCAACTTACAACTAGTATTTGATCACTCGCCTTACAACAACCGTGGATGCGACTTCCAGAAGGAAAACGGCAAGGTAAGAGTTACAGTTGAATTAGCGAACAAACGAATTTATTAGGTACAGTCGAACCTGAATAAGCTAGAACTGGATAAATGAGAAAATAAAGTTTCCGATCCCCACAGACGATTTATATAAGTGAGATGAGAGATGAACCTCCAGAAGCGGTATTAGTCAACTACCTAAGCCATATTTCACAAACCAAGGTACAGTCGCGGAAATCCGTGGTTTTCCACTTACAGAAATATTTCCTTCTTTCATCCAACGGGGCACCGCCTCTTTTGAAAAATAACTATAAGATAATAACAAAAATCAATTAAGCGCGTACTACTGTCTGATCTTTTCTCGTACATATAAAAGCTGTGTGATATCGGTTATTGTTTCACGTCGTCGTCTCAATCCTTATGAAACATTCAAGCGATTGTAGCTTTTAATGTGGAGCACCGTCATATTCCCTGACTGTACCTAATGCAAGTGTTAATTGTCCCCTAACTTTGTTTTAGAGTAGTTTTAGATGAGGAAAAATTTATTTATTTAAATTGATAGCTGTAATGAGTTCGAGTTTCCTCTTTATTTTTAATCTCTTGAATTAATGTTGCCAGCAAGAATAAAATAGTATGTAGGAATAAACATCAAATCTCATGTTCTACCTTTTAATTGGAATAGAAAGTTTCCTCGTTTCTTGTAATTTTTGCTATTTCTCTTTTATGGAATACCCTTTGCTAAATAATAAATCAGAATATTTTCAAACTTTCAAATACAGTAAATTGCACGTGATAAAAGTATACAATATCAACTTGGAAAGAACTACAATTCTTGGAAGTGTTAGCGCGAAGTCAGTAGCCACGCCTCTTTCTTTTCTAAATATGTCCCATAAATTGTTAATGGACCCTTCTCAGAACCGATCCTTAGATTTTATTACGTCCTTCTAGTAGATGAATATCTTAATTGGTTTAATTATTTATAACACTTATAACAATTTGCTTTGTTTATGTTTCGTGAATTAGTAGTTATAAAATGTATTGATATAATAAAAGTAGTTATTGAACTAACTTAAAACAATATTTAATACTTACCGGTAGATATCTACGGTGTTTTAAATTGAATTTCCAAAAAACTATTTTCTTGAAAGATTATGTAATGTTTTTTGTCATAAACAACAAACAATATTGTCATATTATCTGTGCGTATTTCTAAAACATGAATAATTTTAGTCAGTGATTAATAACTACTAAATAAGTTAATTTTAACTTATTTCACTGAAATTAGTTTAACATTAAAATTGTTCCATGGCACCTACAAGGAAAACATACAAATCATAAACTAATTATGTAAACAACCTACAAATGATGATTTATCGTACAAGTAAAATAAATTGTATTGTCAAAAATATAAGCGATACATTTACATTTTACATTACACTTTACATACTAAACATTTTACATTACATACTTATTATAAAAGATACATTTTATAATAAATATGATAACTAAGAGAGCATTCGCACGGGCAGACTTTGTACGCCGCGGTAAAATTCAAGGTTAGCGTATTTTGTACGCCCACGC
>JAOCNA010000001.1:4922459-4933591 GCA_026546675.1 Papilio helenus
CGTTCAGCCGTTTAGGCTACAAACTCTAACAAACATCCATCCATCCATCTAAACTTTCGCATTTATAATATTAGTATCAAAGTATGATTTTCCTTTTCAAAAATGTTTTACGAGGTATACGATAAGGCAGACTATCACAGACAGATTTATCTGAACGATCCGTCTGTTCAGATAAAACTGAACGTGTGTAGCGTGGCTAACACTGATGAATGAAAGCGTACAGTACTAATCTATTATGACAGTGGTTTGCATAAAATTCATACCGCATTACAGCGCGGTACATCAATCAGACGTTATTTATAACTGCGACCTACGACAACGTGTCAAACACCAAGCGATATGCAGAGAAGACATGCAAAATATATTTTAAATATTTACTTACAGATTCTAATGATATACTCGGATTTAATGTGCGTGTTGAGTAATCGAAGTGTAGATTTATCATTCTGAAGCAATTTTTTTTAATAAATTTATTATACTAATTTCTTAGAATTCGATACAAAAATTTAGACTTCATAGTAAAATAGTAGTAGAAAATGCAAATTTGTAATATGCTTAAGAATACTCGAATTTTCTGTGTCTATTTAAGAACTTTAAGGCTGTGCTTCATCTGTTTTATTTTTAACTTTAATTAGTACTAGCTGTAGCTCGCGACTTCGCCCGCGTGAAATTAAAAAATATAGCCTATGTTACTCAGAGATAAATTACCTTTCTGACGGTGAAAGAATACTAATATTACAAAGAGAAAAGATTTGTATTTTGGTATGTATTGAAATAACTCAAAAACTACTGGGTCGATTTAATTCTTTCACCATTAAAAAGCTACGTTATCAGTGACTAACATAAGCTATATTTTTTATTTTAATTTCACGCAGAAGAAACCGCAAACAACAACTAGTTTCTAATAAAATGATTGATTCTCGTTTAACTTACGAGTTACTCTGTTTAATTTTTTTTTTAAATTATTATGAACATTGTAATTATTTTGTCTCTGGTGTACCGTGGGAATCTTACCTTATACATAGACCTCAAAAGGTAGCGACAAAGTATCCGGTGGTATGTACAGTCAGCTGCTCAAATATTTACAAAACTTTAAAAACTTGTAGGCATTCGGTTTCGAAAATTTTAATACACGAATTTGTCTATATACTTCTGACTATAAATTCACCTTATTGACAAAAACCTGCTTAACAATTTAAACCGGAGGCCTATACAAGATGGTTCCGGGGTGTTCCTTGGAGATCCCGGAACCTTCGACTATGTCACTTATGGATGGCCACCGAGGGGGTTTTAGTGTGTCAATTCCTTCCAGCCTTCCCCCCAGAGTGCAAGGTATCTTTGGAACATTAACCCCCCCCCTCACACCTAAATAATTGATATTATATAAGGAATATTGACTTACGGGTCCTAATGCCTTGATGAGCACATCGCGCACGTCCAGCCAGCCCTTGAACGACAGCACTTCAAACAGGGTCAGCAGCGCGTCGCCGATGTTGTCGAAACTGAATCGTTTTGGATTTGCCCTGGGTAACCACTATTTATTAGTTTCAATAGAAATGTTCATAGTTATTTCTATTATAGCGTAAAGTCTTGTTTCCTAAACATACAAGTTATTTAATTTCATTCCAACACAGCTATTGAATTCGTTCGAATTTTGGGAAGGGAACTCAACTTACGGTTGTAAGAAGCAGCGCCGGTTATAGCATTACCGGTGCCCTGGGCCACCCCTTTAATTTCAATACAAACTACAAAAAAATCTCCGACGCCCTGGGCAGTCGCCCTACCATTAAGCCACTACTGGTAAAATGTTTTTGTTTAATTTTTCAAGTCTCACCAGACTCTTGGCACGAGCATGGAGGGGAAGGTCTCGTTGGGGCCGGGCTTGATCTTCATCTTGGTGACGAAGACGCGCCGCATGAACACGCCCACGCAGTCCTCGCGCTGTGTGATCGTCGGGTCGTTGCAGCGCGCCAACCTGTTTAAATAACAAGTTTGACCAAAACTCCTATAGTCTTAGAATCTGTGGTGTAGTGTACCAGCTCTGCCTTTTTGATGACTTTACCTTCCGCCGTAGAGCTGGACGCCATAACTCGCGAACACGAACATCAACAGTATGAGCAAAGTCGAGACCTGAAATACAAATTTGATTACGAATTAAATTATGACATTTAATTTTAGGCTAAGAAATCTGTGGATATGTTTAATGTTACATGTAAATGCATATCGGGGTAACAAGGATAAAGAAAAAAAATGGTTGTAAGTTTTTAGAAGAAAAATAATAACACCCAGCTGTATTACAACGTAATATATTCGATACATCATGCTTAAGTGTACATATAACAAGCAAAAATAATAATTGGCAGACAGTAAAGGTAAATAAAGCAAAATCAATATGTAAAAATTAAAATCATAAGATAAAATGTTAGCTTGTAAAATCGTTAGGTACAATTATTTTAATATGGTTTTGCTTTTCTTCTTACGGAACATTTATTTACTGACTCGCGATGAATTCGTATCTTTTGTTGTAATACATTACACATAAAATATTTATGTAATGTATTTTGATATTTCCAACATCATTATTTTTTTCAAGTTCCTTGTAATGATTGCTCTGTTAGAACGATTTGGCCCATTAAAAAGCCTTATTGTATAACATTTAAATTTCATGCAAACTTTACTTACCGCTCCGATTAAGTAAAGCCTCCTACGCGGAACGCGTCTCCGAAATATTAGTACCATTTTTTCTAAGTTGATTTTTCCAAGTTACTGAAATAACAAATTAAGTATTTTAGACTCTTGTCTGTTTACAAAAAGCGAGGGTGCGTCTACAAAATACAGAGCCTATTTAGCTACTTACATTACGTACTTACTTCAACGAATAGATCCATTAAGATATCAGCCATTGAAACTCACATTTTAAAAACGTATAAAAATTATGCATAAGTGAAGTAACCCTGCAATATTTAATCCATATGTTGTCTTAATAGGTGTGCATTTTAGCAAAATACAGAACATTCCGACGCGAACGAGATTTAATCAATTTTAAACCATGCCATTATTTAATGGCATGGTTTTGAGAAGCGTAATTAAAACTTCGATCCATTAAAACGTTGCGGGTATGGGAGATCGTGGATAGTTGACTACTCGGTGTACATAGAACTATATAATAAGGAGTATAAAACTCCTGACCCTCATACATAAAATCTGTGTATGATAATTTACCAGAAGAATTTCCTTAAAGCCCCTGCAAAGTTCGTAGACGACTTTGCGCATATGCGGCACGAGCGTGAATATGCGTAGAGGACGCACGCAGCGGAGGATCATCAGCATCTGCGCGGGCGAGCCCGGCGGCACCCGCACTGGCATCCAGCACAGGAACGTTAGCGATACCTGCATAAAGTAACAACACATTATTGATCTCATCATCAACATGTGTGATGAAAGTCATGAAGCTTTCTAGAATTATAAGTAATCTGTAATGCAGTTTGTACAAAGAGAAAAACATTGAAGAGACTTCTCCGACCAATTGTTTAGCGTTTGTAGTAATATATGTATGGAAATTTGTTTAAATGTTACCGTTCGTTAGCACGTCCGATTTTATATCAAGTTACGTTTATAGTTTTGTACATATTTGTTAAAAAATCTCAACATGATTGCTTAACGTTCAATCGATCAATATTGCATTCTATTCGTGGGTGTTATCTGGGCGAGGAGAGATGCGCGGTAAATGGCTGACCGTACAGACCACGCATGCGCGAACGGCCAACTCAGCAAAATTTTCCTCGAACTATAAAATAATGCTTATTCTATTTTTTCGAATCCTTAGGAACGAGTCTTTATTGTAACTGAATAAATTCTGAGATGAATCCTCTAAAGTTTAATCTATTATCAGAAAAAAGCAATGGCCTTTTATTTCAACCTTTGAACAATGTCATACAAAGGTTGTTATAAAAGGTTCGTCTTTGGATGACATTCAGAGTACATGTCTAATTTTTTTTTAAAATAAATTAACAGAATCATTGTTCGTACTATCGTATAATTAACTGGTAGCAGGTTTCCAAGTACTTAGCAACAGTCGCTACTTGGAAATCTGTTTTGATCGTTCGATACGTATTCAGGGTACACAAATCCTTTGGCACATGCGCACTACTTTTTGTGACCATGTGTCTAGAAAGTCAAAGACGGTAAAATTTGACTAATAATATTTTTTATAAATTCGTCATGGTATATTTTTAAGGATGAAGCGATAACTTAACTATTTTATCTAAAACTTTACTTTACGTAATTTAGGTCCTGTCCCACCACTGGCTGATAGAGGCTCAGATAGCTTAAAAATAACGTCACTGTCAGATAAGGGAACAAAATCCGATATTTCCATCACATATTTTACACATTCGATTGTTATCAGACAATTTACAATTTCGAGGGACAGGCCCTTCGACTTCATTTCCTGACGGATCTAAATAATCTAGGTTTAGTGAGTAACTTCAAAGAGATTCGAGGATCGTTTTGTACTAATGTTTATCCGACCTTTGTCGGAGTAAGCTTACAAAAGATCCTTTTAATCCTATAATGGAAGAAGAGCCACAGATAAACAACCAGAATCAGTTTGTCCAGGTCCAGGTTCAACCAGACCAGCTGTAGTCATTGGTAGATGAACTTCCAATTGAGGACAGAATTTCACTGCTCTAGGAGATGAAGTACTCGTATAATCTACAAACATGCTCTAAGAGTTTCATGGGGTTTAAGACATCATGGATGTTTATTTAGCGGAATTAATTATTTCATCTGTGGTCAAGGCGACTTCAAAAGGTTTGATGATAGCTATGAATATGGCATATTTATATTCATCAGCCTTCTCAACCCCTCCCTCGAGTACCTCGCACGTAGCGGTCACAGCGGTGACAAAATCAAATATTGCGCTAGTTACTCGCATGCCAGTAGCAAGTTAGTGTTCATATATGCCTGTAGATGGCAGTACCTGGTATGTGAGTGTGAAAGCTTGTCTATTCCCGGCTAAATAGGCCTTCTATGAGATTGATAAGTACAGTTAATGAACGTAGATTAAGATTTTAAGAAGTCAATAGTTAAGTTAATAGCTGTTGCTCGTACCTTCGCCCGTTGTGAGATTAAAAATAATAAATATAGGCTATGTTATTCACTGATATCGTAGCTTTTTAATGGTGAAAGAATTCTTGAAATCGGTCCAGTATTTTTTGAGGTTATTTCAATACGTACTAAAATACAAAAATACAAATCTTTCCTTTACATTATTAGTATAGATTGTGTTAAATTCTCCCACGAGATACAATAAATTAGAACTACAATTTAGATGCGATTTCGCATAATGATTTCCCTGACAGCAATATTCCTAGCTCCAAGGCATTTCAACCTGGGCCGATTATTCACGCCTTTACAAAAAGTCTTTACCCTTATTCCGTTGTACTAAAATTGATAATCGCTTGGCAATTTATTCAGTATTCAATTGCATCAGAGCTATATTGTAGGAGATTAGGTTCGCATTTGTCAGTTTGCATGAATTTTAAATCATACGCCGTTTGCAAATCTAACTAAAGGCGTAACTTCCGTAATTTACAAGAAATACTGTTTCCTTGCATTGTTACGTTACAAATGAGGTCTTTTGTAAAGAGGATTCCGACGGCTTATCCTTATACACCTCCAACAACTACAAAGGTGCAATAAATTGAAGACCTCACCTCCTAACTCAACTTTCTTACAGAATACTTCATCAGAATTAGTGTTGAATTGTTATCATATCGAGTCCAGTAACAGTAGATGTCTAAGTGACATTATTGAACTGCTTCAAGTAACTTCGATTGTCAACATTTGAAACAACTAAAGCTAGGAACTCCTAACTTTAATCTCAAAGTAAGTTGAAGTAGAATATCTGAACGGTAACGATAACATAATATGTTTAAGATATCTAGGCAGATAATAAATACGAACTTGGAGATTTTTTTTTTACATTAAGGAGAAAACAAAGTGTCTGTAAAAGTCTTAAATATTATATAAGCCACAAAACACACGAATGCTTTTTTGAAATCCATTAGAAATGTTGGTGATGTGCGTTAAATTCATTCGCTGTTTGAGGTAATGTAAAAAACAAAGAAAGAGTTCTTTGTAAGACATTTATTTATTTAATCTAGTAAGAAGTCGTTAAAACATCTCACTTAAATCATTTTAACAATAGTCCTCAAACTCAACGACTCCATATTATATTGTTTCGGATTTTTTTGTTAAAAATTGTGTGTTTATTGTATACTATCGAGTTATGTATTTGTTACAGCCATCCAATAGTTGTAGCCCAAGTGTCCTATTTTGTATATGGGTAATGACTGCCAAATCAAAATTTTGTATAACTCTTTTGCAACGTTGTTCAACATTATGTAATGAAATGTAAGGTAACAGTGTAATGAAATAAAACTATTTTGTATATATGAACAGTTTATTGATATTAAAATTGTATTTATCATAATACTTAACATTAATTGTATAAAATGGCGCACAGCGCTAACGTAAAAATTACAATTCCGGGAATCAAACTTGTTCCTCTCCCCTGGTGTAGTTCTGCCAAGCTTTCCCCTGGAACAAAAATATATCTTCACAAAAGATAATGACTTAGCTACTGAGAAAATAATGTATGGGCATAGAATAAAAACAATATTTGTTCAGAAATCCCTCTTCCCTTCATCTATTTCAAATTTCATCGTAATCCGTTCAGCAGTTTAGGCTACAAACTCTAACAAACATCCATCCATCCATCTAAGCTTTCGCATTTATATTATTAGTAAGATTTAATACAACCACACAATAAGGCGGCAGAGAAATCTTTGAAGCTATTTTTTAAAGAAGTTTTAAGAAAAGATATCAAGAAAAATTATTATGATGATGGAGGTGAGGTTGATCACCTTTGATGATGTGTAACATGACGGTGGCGGGCGGGGGCGCTGGTGGCGGGGCGCGTGCCACACTGCACGAGTAGCGGCCGGCATCATCCGCGCGCACTCGGGCTACGCGCAACACTGAATTCGCGCCATTAGCACCGAACTCCGTGCGAACACTGCACATACATAAAAACTTACAATAACTTGTTTAAATATTAAAATAGTGTTTTATCGTTGTGCAATTTTTTTTTATTTTTAAATATTCACATGACTTGAATTCAATTTTAAAAATGTTAAAATCACTATAGGTACAGAAACACTTATCATTATATATATAGACTTAAGAAATATGGTAATGTTTTAGTTGTTGAGGGATCAACATTATACACGCCCTTGTGTGGGCAACGTTCCTAGGATTAAAAACAAACAAAGGCGTGTACTTCATAACCGTGGGTTGTGTCGGCTCACCTGATACAAAGAAAAGATAAATATCTAAACAAAAGAAAGCAATATTGATTTCCATTTAAATGGGTATAGAAAAAGAAAAGCTGGATTGCATACCCAAGGGATGCCTATTCATAGATGAAAACTAGGTTACGAGGTAGGTGGGAGGAAACAAGTCAATTTTGTACTGTATATTTGTATTTCAAGATCGGATAAATTGCTTATTAAAAAATGTTTATCATAAGTATTTATGTGTGTGGATTTATATTTACTATTAGCTGTTACCCGCGACTTCGTCCACACAATATTAAGATAAAAAAAAATAGCCTATAATATGCCCGCCTATGTCAGCTACCCTTCATTGAAAGTCCAGTCAAAATCGGCCCAGCCGTTTCGGAGATTACCCTGAACAAACGCGGCTAGTCAGCGCGCAGATTTGTTTATGCATCGCTCGCGCTCGTCGCTGCAAACGTCTAGTTCTAATATAACGTAAATGTATAAGGGAAGGCAGGGGTACTTCTAATTTTTTATTTTTCAGGCATGTTACACTTTTTTTAGTGAGTCACAAAAGTTACATAGTAGTTAATCCATTTGAAGTGTCTTGTCATCATATTAAGATGTACTTCTTGTATATTATTATGTTGTTTAAGGAATAAGCAATTTAGTCATCGTCCTCCAAATAACAGATACAGCACGCTTGTCTCGCAGACATCGAACATGAGCCGTCGTCAGCCATAGATTGTATGACTGTGTCACGACGCTGTTGTAGACAGCAATTTATTTCTGCACATTACTGTTGTTGACGCTTCAATACAAGTGATGTTCCATTAATTAGAGCCTCATCATAATGTGTTATCGAAGAATGTGAATACACAGGTTATTAAAACTAGCGAGTTAGTGGTTTGTTATCTTTGTGCGGCGTGACTGTACACGTATTGACGTAATTAGTAACAAAATAAATATAATTTCTTTAATATGCCTATCGGGCGGCCATGGCCGGCGCGGACCGACCACGTACGCCATACAAAACCATTTTTCGATAAATTAGACCACATCGAGCTAATTAACAGTATCCGAGCCGTCGGCTAATGACGCAGGCGCGATAACTCGAACATAAATACTCACATGCACTACCTACACTTTGTTATATGGCCATGTTTAATGTCCACCTTGTCATAGCAATACGTTCATATATGTATGTGCTCGTTACCGAATGTTTCTGATAGCGGTAACGTCGAGTTACTAAATTATAACAATGGTTAATTAATATGATGATTAACTTTCAACGCTTTGTGACCGAGTTCCGAGAATTGTGGCCGTTTTCTTTTTAGATTTTCAGAATTTTTCCATGAACAGAAAGCTCTTCTACTAGCAGTACAACTTACGTTACTAAACCTAAGTTATTAGTCTATTTCTCTTAATAAGCAAAGCCTGGATGTACTAATTTTATATAAATCGGTAATCTGTTTATAATACCTAACTTATAAAGTGATGCAATATTGTATTTGCTATCAACTTAAGATTGTGCAAAACCCATTCATTAGTGTTGTTTATTTCAAAGTTTATGATAACGTAATAACAAACAATACGTTATTATAACATAGTTTGGGACATTTAACGAGTCTTAGGCGAAACTTTTCACACGCCATTACTCCCGCGGCCCTCGTTCGTCTAATGAATTGTTTTGCCGCCAAATATAATGTCCCATAGAGTAAACAATGTAAGGTACATTATACTTTCATTAATATTTACATTCTTTTCCCATGAAATACAATTGTGTTGTTAATTACGAAATACTAATAGAATTATATATACGAAAATTGGATCTGTTGTTATATTTAAAACAGCATATAATGTAACTGACAAATCAAACTTCTTTCTTACTTAACTCAAAAACATTTTAATTCTCTAGACTAATAAAACCAACAACATATGAAAGCCACATTTATATTTGTATACAAAAGAATACCAACCTGTTCAGAAATACCGGTACCACCATATACACAGACAACTCGTAGTCCCAAAGATTTGGCAAACTTCTTTATATCCTTGCCGATCTGCATACACAGCTCTCTAGTGGGTGTCATGATGAGGGATATCGGTCCGTCCGTATCCTCCAGGGCAGGCTGGTCCAGAACATGCCGGAACATTGGTAATATAAACGCTAGAGTTTTACCTGATCCTGTCTTTGCTATACCTATTAAATCCCTGCAATATATTAAGTTTCTACAGAAATTCAAGTGGCTTGCTAGTTTGCCACCTTATCATATAAAATCATGTTTTTTAAATATCTCAAATAAACATGAAACAAGTTAATCAACAAGTTCTATGAACTTAAAAATGTAATTAAACTGGTTCAGTTCATTTTTTAATTTCTGAATATTGAGTGGACTTTTAAATTAATTGTTGACCATATAAGTATTTCAATATTTATTTTTATAAAGAAAAATGTGCTATATTGTCCCCACCTTCCTTTTTTACATTTATACATACAAAATAAGATTAAAGTATTCAGAAAATAATATTAAGCTATTTTAAACCTTACCGCCCAGACATAATAGCTGGTATCGCTTGAGCCTGTATTGGTGTTGGCTTCTCAAAGTTTAGTTTCTTTAATATATCCATTTCTTTCTTGCTAATACCACAATGTGCCCAAGTCCTAATAGGTTTAGGACATCCCTTACCCTTCACTCTTATCCCTTCTAACTCTGTTCTGTATGCCTCTACTTCTTCAGGAGTCATCCGAACTACTTGGCCGATTTTAAAAATTCTTTCACCATTAGAAAGGTAATTTATCTCATATTAACATATCACAAAAACTTTATTATTTCAGCATTTTAAAACAGATTGCGAGATACAAGTTTCATATGAATGTTTCGCCATAGGAAATTCACTTTAACTGTAGCTACGACCATAATAATTAAAACAATTGGATTACGTCAATCGCCTGTATAGTCTTTGATAATTTGGTATAAACAAAGATATTTTCCATAACCACAAACTGTTACAACCAAAGAAGTCTTTTCCACGAAATAATTATTTCCCAGACACATTAGTTTACGATTTTTTCCTAAAAATGGATAAATTTATATCAAAATACGTAATATAATTGCGTTAGAGATTAAGGCATATCATCGTAGGATTTGATGACGGACTCAAGACGTAATTTGACGTTGAAAGGTTTTTTTTTAAGTCGAACGAGATTTTATCGAAATATATAGGTTAAATCTTCATCGGTTTTTGTGATGTATATAAGGTTTTACCCCTTTTTATTTATCTTTAAAAGATTTTTTTATCGTTAATCAATTACATATGATTGTAAATTTAAAAAAACGCCTCATGTCACTCTTAAAATGTTAAATATTTGGTTTTTCTTCAACGCACGTGTCAAGACAAGTGCAGTTTCAAAAATACTTCACTTTTTAATATAATAAACATATCAATTAAATCTTTGGCGGTTGGCTTTTGTTTATACCGTTGTTAAATATCCCACGTGGATAAGAGTCACGTTTGTTTCAGCGTGCTGAACACGAATGTATTAACACTCTTCATATTAAAATACTAGCTGTTGCTCGCGACTTCGCCCGCGTGAAAATAATAAAAAAACATAACCTATGTTACTCACTGAAATCGTAGCTTTTTAATGGTGAAAGATTTTTTGAAATAGGCCCAGTAGTTTTTGAGTTATCAATACATACAAAAATCCAAATCTTTCCTCTTTTTAATATTATATGTATAGATATAAAACTAGCTTTCGCCCGCTACTCCGTCCAAGAGAAATTA
>JAOCNA010000001.1:4959263-4975493 GCA_026546675.1 Papilio helenus
CCTATGTTACTCACTGATAACATAGCTTTTTACTACATACATAAATACAAATCTTTCTATATAACAGTAGTATAGATGATAATTTATATGTTTGACATTTCCAGATGGAAGCCATTGTTGAGAAGATGCAAGATGAAAACACAGGAGTGCCCGTTAAAACTGTAAAGAGCTTTATGAGTAAAATACCTTCGGTGAGATGGAATTCTTATAGTATGAGAGATAACGTTAATAATGAGTGTACTCCAGTAGAAGTAGACGTAGAAAGAGATGGATGGATGTGTGAAAGGTGACATGATGAAGAGAGTGACTGAGATGACGTATGATAAAGTTATTTGGAGGACAAAAGTATAAGGGGCAATGACAATACACATTCAGACCACTTCCAATAGACATCGCAATAGAGGATAGAAAATACAGTTGATTCCCTATAACGTTAATTCCGTACCCCTTTATAACGCGGAATTTACTCCCTATAACGCGAATATTCCAAGCGCAGGCTCTCAGCCTAAACCCCGTTTAGGAGTAACTAAGCCTCGGCTCGGGCCGTTACTTCGTTATTTGCTTGCTTGTTTGCCACCTTATAATATAAAAAAACCTCTTTGCTATAAACCTATTTGTGTCTGTAATCATCATCAACTTGCCCTTATCCCTACTGAGGGTCGGCACAGTATGTGCTCTTCCATACAATTCTATCAGCCGTCATATTTAAATCCACTCCCTTAAGCATATCTTTCACACAATCCATACATACTTTCCATATTCATGTCTGTAATATAGAAACTTTTTAGGTGTTCACCGGTTCAGATTTGGTTGCGTGGATAATGCGTCACTTCAGACTGGAGGAGAGCGGGGAGGCACAACATTTGGCTCATTTGCTCGCAGCACATGGATATATGTTCCCAATAGACGATCATTATCTTACTGTTAAGAATGATAATACTTATTATAGGTAAGTTATATTTATATACTAATACTAATATCGATGGGTGAAAGGAAATAATGTCAGTTTGTAGTTTTTCCCCTTTCCCGTATTACTGTTTTATCCAAATAGTGCAGGATGCACATCTGTCGTGGGTTACTATTTACTATGTTGAATGAAAGACTAGGTTTGGTGACTAAACTTCAGGAAGTAAGGCTTCTTATCCACACTTCTGTTGCTATAAATATTTCCCCTATTTTTTGCCTGCCATACCGGCTTCTATGCGCCACGGGGGCGTGTTAACGTGTGGGTGGCTTAAGCAGCATTACCTCCGCCTCGTCTATTTTTATTTTAATAAACACTATAAACTATTTACAATAAATGTTATGTACAATTCTATATCTATTATATACAAATGCTATCTATAATTAAAACTGTTCTGCACAATAAAACTTTGCCTAATCTCTTTAGAACTGTTGCTCGATGCCAGGTAAATCTATTATTTCCAGAAAACTTTTTGAACCACCCGGTGAAAAAAATTGTTTGTTATTTCCTCCATATGCTTCAATTTGCGAACACTGTTTTTTATTTACAATATCAGCGAGGGGAACGCACGAAGACGACGGTGATCTGGGGTTAATTAAATCTAAACGCGTGGTGGAGTGAACGGAGTTCCTAGTCGTATAAGAATTTTAAAAGTCGTAACTTGCATTCCTTTGCAGTGCGGCTGGCTAAAAGACTAATAAATACCCTTTTTAACTATTTTCACCGAGCTTTCCGCCTGGCCGTTGCTGGATGGTAAGCCGGCGTCGTTAGATGCGTGATCCCGTTGCCCGCGCAGAAGTTTGAAAACTGTTGTGAACAAAATGAAGTCCCATTGTCACTAACTATTGTTTTTGGAAGACCAAATCGCGCGATAAATTCTTGTAAACGTTCGATCACAGCGTTAGAATTGGAATTAGCGTTCATGTCGTAGACTTCGACCCATTTGGTGTACGCGTCGACGACAACGAGATAGGTGTGACCATTCAGCGGGCCTAAAAAGTCAATATGTACCCTAAAGAAGGGTTGAGGTGGAAACTTCCATGGTGCCATTTTGGTTCGCCGCGGCGACGGCCTCAACCGGTTGCATATCTCACACTCACCTATCAGACGTTCAATTGCATCATCTACACTCGGGAATCAAACCCAGGCCCTAGCTTCAGTCAAAATTTTTTGACGCAATGTACTCGGTACTATGACCTTATGCCCCCTCATTAAACAACCGTTCTCTAACGACAGTTGATTTCTACATAAAAAATATGGTTTAATACTTGGATTTGATTCCTTATTAGGCCAACCGTTAAGAACATAATTCGATACGTGATTTAAAATTATGTCCCGTGATGTTTCGCTCGCTTAATCGCTAACTGTAATCGGTAGCGAGCTGTCGATGACAAAACAAACGTACGCCAGAGAGGCGTCTGCGTACGACGCGCGCTCCGCCTCTGTGGCGGCCGCGCCGCGCTCGCTCACTCCCACCAAGCTCGCGCGCGACAGATAATCTGCGCTTTTATCAGCGCTGCGAACATATTCAATGTTATAATTATATGCGCTTAAAAACATCGCGTATCTTTGCAACCTATTCGCAGATACTTCAAGGATACCTTTATGCGGTCCGAATATCGATAGTAACGGCTTATGATCCGTTCGTAAAACGAAGGGTTCCGTACGGCCGTATAAGTACTGATGGAACCGACGGACTCCGAATATTATCGCTGTCGCTTCCTTTTGTATCTGCGAATATCGTTTCTCGGCGGACGTGAGCCGCGCGACGCGAATGAGACTGGCCGGTCGGCGCCGTCTTCCCCCACCTGTGATAATATCGCCCCGAGACCGGTGAGGGATGCGTCGACTGTTAAAATAATTTTTACGTTTTGGTTAAAATGCGCTAATACTGAATCTAACGCTAGATTATTTTTTATAGAAACGAACGCATCCGTATGCGCCTGCGACCATTCCCATTTTTTATTTTTCTTTAATAATTCGTATAAAGGATTAAGAATTGAAGATGCGCCAGGCACAAAACTTCTGTAATAATTGGCCAGCCCTAAAAATGACTGCAACTGGCTAACGTTAGTCGCTACGGGCGCGTCTACAATTGCCTTAATTTTTTCGAGTGATTTTTTCAGCCCCTTTTTGTTTATTACGTAACCTAAGTAACTAATCTCGTCCTTGAAAAATTCGCATTTATCTTTTTGTAATGTTAACCCAGCCTCCGATGCATACTCTGAATGATCTACAGGCTTTAACACCCCTAAATCGACCAGTCTATCTATTTCTCTAGTGACTTTTTCTTTTAAAGCGAACGCTATTGGACAGGCTTTGAAAAAAATTGGCCTCGCTTGTTCTTTCAAAAATAACTTAATCTTATATTTGTTAAATGTACCTAATGTGTCAGAAAACGTTTTCGAAAATCGAGCCTAGTGCTGTTCTATGGACAGAGACGAGTCGCAATAATTAACAGGAGCTAACTGTAGGTTAAATTTAGAAATAAAGTCCCTACCGAGGAGCGCCGGGCCCCCGCCGCGTACTACATACATGTCTATGTTGCGGGTGTGCCCTCCAAACGATATTTGCGATTGGTACATAACACCAATACAATGAATCGCTTCCCCCGAATAACTTAATAACCTTTTCCTAGAAGGTAACAACTGCGTTTTACTGTAATGCCGTCTATAAGTATTCGCTGAAATGACCGTTACGGCGGACCCGCTGTCAATTTCAAATTTTAACCTAACTCCGTTCAACTCGATACACTCCACCATAGGTTCCCCTCGAAAAGATCGGATATGAAAGCACTCACCGTCGTCGTCGTTCTCGTCCGACTCGTTCGTCTCCACTGACGTCACCTGATTAACTCTTTTGCACATCCGCTGAAGATGTCCCTTCTGGTTGCATTTTTTGCAGGTATAGTTCGAGAACCGACAGTCAACCGACTTGTGGTTATAGCCGCACACTTTGCACTTCACCTTTTTCGACCCTTCACTAACACTTTGTCCACTGGCACTCGAATGTCCAATCTTGTACAGCGCGTCCGGAGGCGCAGCGACGACGGTGCTGCTGCCCGAAGCGGCAGCTGCGCTGGCAGCGCCCGCGCGCGCGCACCTGATGTTCTCCGCCAACTCGACGGCCTTTGCCAGGGTCAAACCGCTCAGGTCCTTGGCGTAGATCTTTTCTTTCTCGATCCCGTGCTGCATACCCATAATGAAGCGGTCGCGCAGGGCTTCCTCGAGGTTGCTAAACCCGCAGTGTGCTGAGAGCCCCCTCAGTCGTGCCGCCCATTGTGTGAACGACTCCGACCCCTGCTGGACGGCCGCGTAAAAGTTGTGCCGTTCGCCGAAGCCGACGCGCTTCGGTGTGAAGTGGGCGTCCAGTAGATCTAGGATATCCGGGTAGGGCACATCCTGTAGTTCCTTCGGCAGCGCTAAGTCCGACGCTAATTTATAGGTACCCTCCGAGAGTGCGCTTAACAATATCGCGCATCGCTTTACTCCCGTCGCATCGGTTAAATGGTTTATATCAAAAAAATAAACCATTGCGTTATGCGACTCTTGTATGTTTTCAAAGTCTGTTCACAGTGGTTGAAACAACACAAAACACCAAACTGTCCAACAGACATTTTGAAAAAAAAACTTTCACAACGCGGGTACTTAGGTTTCTCGTCGCCAGTGATAGATATGTCGAGGAGTAAGTGAAACAACGCTTGCTTAGTGCAGACTACTTTAATGACGTAATATCGACTTACTGGTCCTATTCACGCATATTGTAAGCACATACATAACAGAGATTAATTAAAAAACGTAATCAACTTAAACACTCAGACCACTGCCTTCCGCCAGAATGGCGCGGTATTCTGATACGTCTGAATGACATTGACAGCTGTCATAGGGACGAGACGTATATGCCGAAAATCTAGTGTTGCGCCAATCTTCCAGCGCAGTACTGATTTTCTTCTTAATATTACAAACTAGCTGAATATGTACGGCTTCATCCGCATATTGTAAATTTTCTTTGATTATTTGTATTATTACATTTGTAAAACTTTCAAATAATTTTTGTAAATGTTCATTTCATTTTTTTCAATTAAAATAAATAGCTGTAATTTACAATTCCTATTTATTTTTAAACATCAGCGATATTCAAAACACGTGCTATATTGTGACGTCATAATGTTCTTTATTAGTTAATATTGTAAAACTTCAATTTCAAACATATTAATTACACAATTTCCATTTAAATCTGTAGTTTTTAATAAATAAGGGTCATCGCACATTAGAAACCTTTTATAGAAATAGTTTTAAAAAGTCTATTGTTACCAGGTGGAGAGAAACTGGCGCGAAATCGTAAGCATGGAGTATAAATTCCAAAGGCTGTTTTCAGAAGTAAGTGCATTTTAAAACATACATTTTAGAAATAACTATTGTAATATTTTTTATTTATGTTCATAAGAGTATTTATGACGTTAAAAATGCAAAAGTTTTAATTAACAAATATGTCTCAGATCACCCATATGACCCAAATTGTCTGCTACAATGAAAATGTTAGCAGACAAATTGGGTCATAAGAGCACAATACATCATCATCGTTAATCGTAGAAGCAGATCAGATCACTAGCTGCGCCTTGCGAATGCAACCATGATGTGTTTAATAATTCTTCCACGTCCACATCCAAGTTAACTTTTACATTTTTTTTTATGATGCTAGCGCTTGACCACGACCCCACCCGAAGTTAAGTGGTAATGTGGTCGAAAGAAAATTTAATAAATACCCGTTCACCCTTTTGTCTATACGCGTATATAATTTTAGTCTACATCGAAATCAAATACAAACTTACATAATTTTCAATACATTACTTTTTTAACATTACTAGATTTCTGTTAATTTACTCATATATCCTATAAGCATTGTAGGTAAGCTTGAAAAAAGTTGTCGTTAGGATACTGGGAACCCACGACCGCTAGGTCGGCAGCCCGTACCTTGAAACATTAGGCGATTGGCGCTTCATTATTGTCAGAATTAATTTTATACAATGTGCTTGTTTGGCTAAATAATCGGTATCATGTTATTGTTAGACGAATCTTGCCTTATTTGTTTCTGTTACTTGGAATTCAGGAATATGATACATCATCGAGGTTTATTAAAAAGTGCCGTCGAAACAATATCAATTTGCAGTCATCGTTTAGACGCCTGAATTTGCACGACCACGCAATCTAACAGAATTGTACTCGTTAGCAACACTATAATAAATTCTTAAACGAATGATTTATGTGCCATCTTCAATCTTTCTATTTATATTACGAAACATTAGATTAGATAGACAAATGATACAACCGTGATGAACCAATATAAATATGACCATGAAAATCGTAACTACTTTAAACAATTTTAAAGGGTTGTATAACGTTCATAGTATGTAGCAACTTTTGTTATAATCAAAATAACAATGTCTTTATTTGAAGCTAACAAGTCTAGAATGCCATATAGTAATATTATGTCAAAGCAATAAAACATGAAACATGTTACTTGTCACTCAATCCTGTGTTCCTCAATCCTCACTCATCTTCAATATGTGTTCATCCCAACGACTGTCTGTTCGTACTCAACCTGTGGTTGATACCGAATGTACATGCCTTTACCGAAACTTGCATCGTCATCTCTTGCCGCAGCTGAGAAGCTCTCTAACGTGAGTGCGGAATTAGTAATAGGTAAGAAGTAAAGCTCTACAGTCAATCGAAGAAATTCAAATATATGAGTAAAGTGAACCAACACGCGTTGGGCCATCGTGGTGAATTAAGGCCTAGTCAACCTTAAGGGTAGGCTCCGAGCCGCTCAGTGGGGACATTTATATGTATTGACCTGGTGATGATGATGATTATCTTGTCAATGTTATAGTGATATAATATTTAGTTGTTCGATTTTTTCTTTGTATGACTTGTATTAGTAAAAAATTGCGCAAGTGCGTATTGTGCGATGGGGGTGTTCCGGGGTCGCGGGAGGAGCACGGTGCCGCCGCCGCGCCGCTTCCTGGCGGCAAGCGCGTGGGCGCCGCGGCCGGACGTATCGCCCGCCGCCGCGCTGACCTCATCATTAACATCATCTGATACCCCGCTTTATCGTTACAACCACCGATTGTTTCTAAACAAATTAATTTAATAAAGATTATTCAAAGGCGAACAATTAGTCTAACAGTGGTAGAGCGCGCTTTAACATCTGCGCACGAATGGGCCGACTAGCCCGGTGCAATATCAGGACCACACAGAAGACAGGCGTGAAGTGAAAGTAATTTCACGTTTCATCTAATGAGTGTGCATACTGGAGATCCAAATTTAGTCCCTTTCCATTTACACCCTTTTCTTACAAGGAAAGGATATGAAGAGACAGTCGTTTTTACGGTGGAGGATACGCATAGGAAGGGGAAATTTGCGTCTCCTCCTTCCTTGATTGAAGGTAGGCAACGCATCTGCTATTGCGAATGTCTATGGGTAGCGAACGCTTACCCATTTCGTTTTTTAGTTGCACGTACTTATTAAACACATCTTTTTTTAAAGATAAGGTTTAGATTAAGCTTTACTAGAGTTTAATAACATACTCATAAAACTAGGTACGTTTGTTAATGAGTGCTTAATATTATAAGACAATAATTTGCTTAAAACTAAGTCATATTTATTGGGTTTCTTGGTATCGAGAAATTAAGTTCATAACAAGTCTTTATATTTATAAATCGAGATGATATGTCGTAATGTGCCTGGCACTTGACATCAAGCATAATTTATTGTGATGCATGTAGGTATTACAGCAGCGAACGATTATAGAGCTAATGAGTCATCGGTTTCAATTCAAGGAACGGACTGGATAAACAATCATTGCAGTGTCCCAGGCGATAACGGTCTATTTTATATCGTAATTTTCATTGACAAACATATTAGCATACGTTTTATACCTACCATGTCTGAAAATGGATAGTAAGAACATCTATCTTAAATTCTATTTAAAAACAGAAAAAACATACCGTTTGGAATTCGCATATGTTATAAATGTTAGTAGAATACTCATGCAAAGCCTAAGTTTTAAGAGGACAGTTTGGACGCCGCTTTAACTCTACAGAAATTACAGCTTTCAGTTATAAAAAGTTTTAACTTCATGTTCAGACTTTTTGAATCAATTTATGAACAGTATTTGAATTTGTTGCTGTTTTGTCGTCGTGGAATGGCTGCATTTGTTGCATAAAAGTCCTAAACCGATAAATTAAAATTGAAACGCCAATATCCTAACGGTTTAGTTTACTGATTTCCAAACACGTGGTCAAGAGTTTGCATCTCACTATTCTACGTTTGTCGTAAACCATATCTTAGAGCTTAGTTGGAATGCTACTAGAAATTTTATTTGTTTCTTAATTCCATAGAATTAATAGATCGTCTCGTTATCTATTTCGGAAGTATAAAAGATGTTTTAGAAGATAATAGTATGAATAACATTATTAGCAGTATCACATGATAAATCAGATTCTATTATTAAACATGACTACCTATGTCAAATGTTAAAAAACATAACGGCCAGTTCGTGTTTACGAGCAGTTCTCCGGAATCCGGTGACCCCGTCCACAGTTTAATGTGTTCTCGATACAGGCTCGCGCAATCTTGCTCCATGATGAAGTTACACAGTAATATTATATTAGTTATATAAAATATTAATAAATATAACATACCACCCGTGTGTTAACAGCACGTGAAATATGTTGATTTTACAATATTGATTGGAAAAACACCGATTTCTAAGATAACAATAATTGAACAATATTTACATAAGAATATGCAAAAATACGTAACAATGCAACTAATCTTCTACTTTTGAGTATAGAAATGTAGGAATCAAATTTTAATTGTACTGTGTAACTCATTGACTAAACTAATAATTTAAATAAATAAGTAAATGAATGCATTGCAGTTCTGTTTTTAACTTACCTAAAAAGACATATCGTTACATTAAGTTTCTTAGATAAAATACGAAAGAGTCGTAGGTAATACGTAGACTGCATCTCGGTAAAGTTTCCACGCTGTCAATGAGTGTACACTACTGTCAGCGATTCGATCTAAATATAGTCGAGCAATATAGCCGTTCGTTCAACTGGCTTTTGTTGCCGCACTGAAACTATTGACCTATTTCACTTTACTGGAAGTAAGCAATAACTTTCAGTGCAACGTTCTTAGCTATAAAACCGACCAGTGAGTAACTAAGGCGCAAATGTAATTCATCGCGGTCTATATGTGTGCGGGCTACCTTAGGACCTATTAAAACCACTTTTGGACACAGTTGTAAGTACCATAAACAAGGAGAGCAACTATAACTGATACTGTAAGCAATTGTGGATCATTATACAATTACTAGTAATATGTATGTATTATACATATTAAAATACTATATAAATAAACGAAGATCAATATAGATCGAACACAAGAGATGGTAATAGGATCTTAAAATGTTACAGATTTATATAGTTTCTTGTTCTACTTAATAGTATGCTTAAGGGTAACTTCAACTTATTCTCAGGAGGAAATTTCTGTGAAATTAGAAGTCGTCTTTAGAAATTAACTTTTTAAGCACGCCAGATATCGTGGTTAAGCTCTAACTCTACATTTTTGTACTTTGAAAGTAGTGTGATGGAAATGATCAAAACTTCGGAATATTTACTTTTCTTTCTTAAATTTTGTATTGTCATTTAAAAATATTTGCAAGAGGTACTACATTCTAGTAACAACTTGTACCCCGACATACGTTAAAAATACTAGAGTGTTTTAATCGGCATTCTTCTGCAATAAATGAATGATTTATTTGTGTTGTTTGGAACGATATCAATAATTATAACACAAAATGAGGAACGTCAGATACTTCCTCTTGGGTTCAATGTTCTGTCTACGTCGTAATGGCGATAGCGACTGTGAGTACGACGCTACTGTCCCAGGATAATGTATCACATTGACATCGCGGTAACATCTAAACAGTATGTTGCACTCGCAACCATCTTATTATTATAATTTCATATGTCTTTATATAATACATAAAATATTTTTATGTAAAAAATAGAGCACCACAGGCTGCGGAATCTAATTTATTACTTATTATGTAACGAGGACACAGAATATCAAATAAAACAATTCAGTTATAATTCTCGGTAATGGTCATTCATCATAGTTTTCGTATTTCTTATCTTTATGATAAGTAGAGTTTGAAGTTGCGACATTATGTTTAATTTTCTTGACTCTGCTTTATAGACATTATTTTGATATGTGCAAAGTGTATTACTGCACCTAGCAGTTGGTGACTGGCGCCAATTGCACCTTGTTCTTTAGGTATGTGATTGATGCCATACTAGGCTGTCAAAGTGATCCAATTAAACTAGCTCCTTAGATAACATTGTTTAATAGCCTGCGTTTTGTTAACAAATTAATTTAAAATCTTAATGCATAATGTTTTCCGTACAACAATATAAAATAGATGGCATTTGATAAAATTTATTTATCTCCTGTCTCTCTCTCTCTCTCTTTCTGACTAAATGTAGAGACCGATGTCAAGACACAAATTGATACATTTAAGTTCCATTTGAAGTTTAAAGTTTGCTCTGAAATGTTATTTAAATAATAAGTACACGAACTGTAAAGATTGTTGTTAAAGTTTGATGATGTTTTAAATTTTTGGTAAATATTTTTTTAAAAACGGCAAAGCATAAGGGAAATAAGTATACAAAAAAAATGTTCATCAAATAAAACCACTTGTTTTATATACCTACATATAATGTTAAGAATTGTCGGTTATGATAGTGACATGTAAAATGTATCTGGTAGATACGATACAATGGAAGTTATAATATATCATTATTTCGGCAACAATTGCAAAAATTGTGTTAAATACCTAACGACATTCCGATAACAGTTTCCTGTGAACACGATAAGAGATGTCGCCGTTTATGTCATGACCTCGTTGACGAAGCTTTGTCAATGGAAGCTGATTTTGACCTATTTTCCTCCGGATAGAGTGTCCTACTCCAAATTTACATTTTCGCGAATACGGATGTAAGCAACCACAGGGAAGTGGAATTGCTGATGACGCGACAGTCGTACTAACCGTTGCTAATGTTTCTATCAAAAATTTCAGAAGCACAATGAACAGTGGAATTAATAAAATCACAACAAAATTCTTTCATAACATTGAGCATAAGACTGCTAAGTACTTATGTATGTATAATCATATTTATTGCTACATATATTGAGTTATTAAGATGAAACTAAAATCATGCTCATCATTTAATTTAGGGCTATTTAGATTAGATAACAACGGGCCTATGATAAATATCTATCGTTATCTTAAGATTAAATAAAACAATTACATTTTTATTTTGTTGATAACAATTAGGACAAAATCTTTTAAAAATTAATAAAAGACGAATTTTAAAAACCAAAATTCTTAGGAATTTTGTTAGTTTTATGAAACTAAATCAATAGAAAAAACATGGATTTTCACATTGTACTTAATCTGCCAGGATAAAGTTGAAATGTAAGAGAGTTACTTAAATGTCTGCTCTGAGGCTTTATTAATTTTTTTACGACATCCAAGATAAATCACGAGATAACTGCTTTATATACTTCGCTAAGTATCTGAACACGAAACAGTAACAGCTTATGGTGTTTTAAATTATAAAGGGAAGTCTACGTCACGTAGCCAATTTCGTAAATTTGGTGACAGCATAAATTTTAGTTTTAGGCCCAAATGGAAGAATATTAACTATAGACATTTTAGAAGGATATTAATTTTATAATGTGATTCTTTGTATTTACTATTGAAAAATAACTAAAAAGAATAAAAACCCTCCGATCACTAGTACAACAATTGTTTAATATGGAAATAATTAAATAAATAAGAACAGCGTTATCAAATTGTAACAGCTAAAGTTATTTAAAGATTTAACTTTTACCCTAAATTATTTGTTCTAAAATAGGAGTCCGCAAATTTATCAAGGGTTATAACCTCTAAATTGAGTTTAGTATCCTACTGATAAGATAGTGTTCCACGAACGTGCGTTTAGTTTAATAATCTTTTTGGAACAATATTTTTGATCCGCCTCCATAATACAGATATCAAAAGTGAATACCAATATTTAAGTAATAATCGACCGATTCGCTAATCAGTTATTAATGAGTATCTTTTTTTAACATTAAGATGTTTTTTTAGGTCATGAGGCTACGAGATGATAATGGATTGTTGTTACCACTTGATATATTGTACCAAATAAAAAACTTGATAATATTACAGTGCAAAGGTTACCGTAACATCAGATTGTCAAACAAAAACGCGAGCTCCTTTTAATGTCAAAGTAATAAAAAATTACATACAATATTTCATAACTCAAGCAATTATTAAAGTGTTTTATAGACAGATGAAGCTATAAGGGCTTTTACAGATATTTAACGTTCAGTCGCGGAAATTCATGGTGTTCCACTTCAGGAAACATTGCCTTGTTCATGTCAAACAAACTCTTCTTACAAACTACGAATTAGATAACAGTGAGTAGTGCAGATGAAGGGATAATAATAAAAAGAAACTAGCCATGTCTCACTACCGACTTTTTTTTCGTACAGACATATTTATAAGCTAACTAACTTTATCCAGAGATATCGTCTGCGCGGAATTAAAAAAACACTTAGTAAGCAGCCTATGTGTTCTTCCAGACTATCTACATCTGTCCCAAATTTCATCGAGATCCATTGAAATTTGGGATAGTACACTACATATGTCCAAAATGGCTAATGAGCCATATTGGAGATATGTAGTAACAAACATCAATCCACACAAACTTCGCATATTTAATGTTAGTACATACGAAGTATGATAAAAGTTTACTGAGCTTTTGTAGGAAAAGAAAAGTCAAATGTCTGTTCTTAAATAATACTTCATGTATTTAAACTGCCGTTGATAGAGACGTTAAGTAATCACTGAGGAAGCAGTTAATGGAGATTTCATATGCCAAATCGTAAGAAACTGTTTGAAAAGTTCGATTGTATAAAAAATTTGCTCTTAATCTTCTATAGAAACGCATAAGATCGTCATTTATCAATTTTTAAATTGGGTAATTTGATGTTAATAATTAAAGTACTTTAGTGATATTTCACAACTGACGATAAGTCAGTGGCGTCGTGTGACGTACCCTTGAAATTATCACACAGATTTTAATATTAAGTTTATAATTGGACGATATTAACGCAGTAGTTTTATATTTTTGATAGCCTTTGTGTCCAATTATCTTATCGCCTCAATTTTAACTTAAAAGTTATCAAAAGTCATATTTAATGAACACTGAAAACATACAGCGAAATTGCCATATCAAAATCCGGATAATGTACATTACTAAATAAAACAAAACATTGTAACAACAATTAATATAACTAATTATTATTAATCATTACTAAGGACATTTTGAAATGTAGTAGGTACATTGATTTTTGAAGTTGTGAATTTAATAAATTTACTGTAGATCTTTGTGTTCAAATGTTCACAGACATCTTTAATAATGTGTAATACACAAATAATACAATACTATAACATATGTTAAAGCAAACTAAATCTCATAACTCACTTGTACTGTATAAAACATTCACACACAGGCCTAGCCTCGTGTGAGGTGATATCAATTTCAGAAAGAGGAGATTTAAAAAATAAGAGATGATGTTTGGTAAGATAATGTTGTAATACTTTAATAATAAATAAAATCTCAATTTTTTCAATCTCCGTAACGGACTATGTTCTACATTAGTGTCAATTTCAAGAGATCCGTTAAGACGTTTTGGAGATTCGTAGTACTAACATCCATTCAAACTTTTCCCTTTATAGAAAGTTTAATTTCATTTCAATCTATGCATTTTATGACTGCTTTTGGCGACATTAAGAAAAATCTGATTTGTAAAAAATCGCCAAATCCTATGAAAAAGTAAACTCTAGTATACTATAGTAAACGATTTTAAACTAAAATAAAGAGATAGGCTGACTGTCATCTAACTTGTATAAAATTATATCGTGAATTATACCTTTGAAACAGAGTTAACAATGAGATTGTGAAGATGTTTTAGGAGTACTCATTGTACTCATTGTTGGGATGACTTAATCAACTTGTGTAGACTTAAGTGTAGTCATTTGTTCTATTCTTAGTCGCATCAATCTGTCTCCTTGTACTTGTGTACTAGTGTAAAGCGCTAAATATTGTTTTACGGTTGCTACATAGATTTGTGGTTGTGAAAAGCCCATTCAGTTTACAGAATGCCTCATTTAATAATAATAATTGTAAATAATTCCTTCCTTAAATTACTATAAAAAACCTATTAATGAATGGTAAAAACTAGTAGTAGTAGTATCTTGAGTACGGATGACATATTTCGCTTTTTGTCGGAAGTCGATTGATATTGACGTCAATTCTACGAAAAGTAGTTTATTGAAAAATATGTGAAAATCTTATAATTACATTAACTAGATTTGTTAAATATTTTACAGTACATCTAGGTTTGAAGAAATTTTCCACATTTCATAGTAGTTCAACTATCACTCTAGTATAATTCATATTTTAGGCTCTTGCGTCCGCTTGGGCGGATATGCGTAGGCATTTTCTATCCGTCAAAAAGACGATGTAAACTTAATATTTAAAAAGGCAGTTGTCTAGTAAATCAAAACATGTGTCTTAAACAACTTAAATAAGATATGAAATATAGATCTAAGTAGATATTTCAGTAAATTAGAATGTTCACCCCCTTCTATCATCTCTTCTTTATAATCAGCGACGTTATAGACGTATCAGAAATTTCAAATCAGCCTTTGTTACACAACTATGACTTTCATCTTACTTCTTACAAATATGCTAGAATACTACTTTAACATTACAAATGCGACAGCTTGGATGGTTGTTCATTATCACGTAACTGTAGAATGGCTGGGCGGATCGGGGTGAAATTTAGATCAGTCGCGGGCCACAGCCAATAATTAAAAAAGGTTTAAGTTCGAGAATAATAACGAACATATAGTAATCGAGTAAAGTAAAATTCAGTTATTTTTTAAATGTGTCGGAATTTTAAAAAACGTACGGTCGTGTGAGCTTTTTTAATTCACTAGATTCAGACTTAAATAATGTAGCACAAACTTGCAACGTATATAAAAATCTATATTACTATTTAATATAAATAAAAAATTAAGCAATTGTTAATAATATATTATTAACTTAAATCTGAAGGGAAGCCAAATAAGGGTTTATTAAGAAGCTAAGTTGCCTATTACCCGAAAGGACATTCCACTTATTTTTTTTAAATTTGCATAGTTTCCGTACTGTTAATTTATTTACCAGAAATATAATAAAAATACGTGGCCCCCGAAACTTTCTCGACGGAAAAGTAAACAAAACAGACATAACTGCTATCATTACTACTAGATATTGTGTGCCTTAGCTCATAATTAGTATTTAAATATAAGTTTGTGTTAAAATTTGGTAACCATGTTTTATGAACATTTCTTCATATACATTGGTAAATGAGTGAGGTCTTCGTATAGCAAATGATCGTTACCCAGAGGCGTCAGCAACAACCTAATGAGTTGTCATCCAACATACGTTGTTCCTTAATGTATAGAGCAGGGGATGAACGGGTAAAACATATTATTTACTTTTCCCTTTCGCTATCTTCTCTTCAATGAAATCAACTTTTTCTTCCTTTTCTTATTAGGAATGTGTCGGGTTGGGGGGAAGCGGATTCCATTTGACAGTAGTAACAAGTAGATAACTAAACCTAAAGGTTACATATAAGTAAAATTTGACAAAGTGAAGTTTTAAAGTCAAATGTTTAATGTCAATAAATCAGTTATGACAGAGCTTTCACGTACTGATAACATTAAAAAAGTTCAATAAGAAATTTGGTATACCGTACCAATGGTTTAAAAATATACAAATCAATAGTTTCTTGCCTCTCGTAATGTAACGTTTTGATGTGATACAAATCTGAAAAATATACAAACAAAACAGAGATCGGCAAATTGTCGCACGCGTTGATGTCTTTTATAGTAAATTGGATGGGTTCGAAATTTGACCGTTTCATATGTTATAAAATTGTACTCACGGCTGAGGCCTCCTGTGGGATCCAGAGCAGCAGCAGGACGACGGTGACAACGAGGGTGTGATCGGTATGGCCGTCATAAACAAGGTGAATTGCATCAATTAGTATGCATTGTTTGGGACAGTGGGTTTATTG
>JAOCNA010000001.1:5042655-5062308 GCA_026546675.1 Papilio helenus
CGTCAACGACTCTCCAAACTCACCAAGCATAGCATGTACTACCTCCTCCTCGTCTCCAACAACAACAACTCCTCCCAGGTTTGTTATGACTTCATAAAATAAGTTATCCATCGTAGCAAAACATTAGTTACTAATAATGCCTTAATTTTATAGTTAATGATTCTGTTAAGACTTAAAACTAGTAAAACCTGCAATAGTTAACAGATTTTGCACATTTGACTCGTAGTTTCCTTATTCATTATTAATTAACTTCCTTACGACAAGATATTTAAACCTGCCAGTGGTCCAATTGATCCCGGAAGTGTTCGGAAGGTTAACGCAAATGCTATTTATACTGGAGGCTGTGTTGCGCGCGCGCAGTTAACGTTCTGCTGCGCTGTGATAAGTGACCGTGACTTTTGTGAATATATGTGAGTACTTAGTGATACGTGATATCGGATAATGTAATTTTGACGGAAGTTATTATCGACTAATGCTTCAAATACTTTTTAAGTTTAAGGTCCTACGTAATGAAAAAAACTTTTTATTTTAAGAATATTAGTTGAAAGAAATCGTTTTCATTAATTAAAATAACCTTTTGATCACAGTTATTTATTTTAAATAAGCATACTTAACAATATTAGGTGTGTGTTGCAACAAAAAGCTCCGTGATATGATATGCACATCATATAATATGGTCTCCTCGCTTAATATAACTTTATTGTAGACTTACGTGTTATAAATATTTAAAAAGCTTATAATCGCACTCAGAATCGCTTACAAACTACATTAAGTTGCCCTTAAATATCACTGAACGATTCTGTTTACGACAATAAGACAGTTTGTAAGTTGTCATTAAAAAACAAACACTACGGATTGAAGACTGATGAGTCAGGACATGTGACTTACGATCCTGGCTTATAAGTCAAGTGGCTTTAAGCTTAAATGTTATGCAACTAGAGCAAGGAGTAGGTGTAGACACTTGCGTCTCTTTGTATTAAGGTCACGTGCGCACTGAACAAGGCTGAGTTCTTTTTATTCTTGTATTTACGGCAACATAGGAATGTTGCATCATTGTACAGATATTTTTGTTTACATTTAGGTTTTAAAATCAACTAAGAATCTCGATCTCGAAGTCTGAAAGAACAGTAACACTTATAATTTTTTTATAAATTCCACGCGGTTGAAGTCGCGCGCAACATTTAAGTATTAAGTAAAATAAACAAAAGACATAGCATAATTAATTTATTACTAAAAAAAGCTATTTGTTAGTAAAAATACTTGAATTAATCAACACATTCAGATAAAATTAAACCTTACTTTTTTTTTGCAGCTAAAATGCGTCGCATACTCTTAATTGGTGCCATCATTGTGATGACGGAGGCAAGACCTGGTCTTCTCTTCGCTGAACCATTACAACCATTGGGAATCCAATACGCCCAACCATCAGCTCCAGTTATCCACGCTCATCCCGCTGTGGAACTAAACGCTGCCAGCGAATCTCTGTTACCTCCGGATCTTCTGAAGTCGAAGAGGTTTTATGACAATCCAGTTATCGCTGCAGGCTTGGCTAAAGAGTCCTGGTTCACGAATAAGGAGATGCAAGTCGTAGAAAGAGAAGCGGAGAAGATACCAAGGGAAAGGATTTATAAGATTGTTAAAAGTGCTGGATTTTTAGATGACCATTAGAATGTTACTGTGGACAGTGACCCTTGTATACCTATTGCTGTCTCTTATTTGTAAAAGACTATGAAAGAGATGACAATATATGTGTACAAGGAAGACTGCAGTGGAGTGCCATGGTTAGATGGTATAACACAACATTTTAACGCCTCAGTTATGTTTTGTATTTATATTTAGCTTTACGTAAGTTTTTTAAATTATACAACAACAATATAATTTTAATTCTTAATGTAATTTTATAAATGTATTATTTTTAAGTAGATTAATATAGTAATGATCACAAGTGTTGAGTGTTGAAATTCTTGCTAAAAATATTTAATTTTCTATATGTGTAAATAATCCGTATTCATAGTCTTAGTATAACCATAATTTTAATCTTAAGAAAGCACTTGTAAATAATAAATAACGTCACCTTGTATACCTTTGTAATTATAAAAATAATTATCTGATAGTGAATCTAAGTCATTTTAAATTAAAATTTACTTATGTACTAATATGTAAATACATATTAATGGTGGTTGGTGTTTAGGGTATTACATTATATTAAGTTCAATTTTTTAAAGTAGTTATATATGGCCATATTTATTAGTATTAATTTTCTTTATTATATAGGTAATTTAAAATAATTAAGTGTTAAAATTACAATTGTTAAATATAATATTTGTACGTACTGTGATCTCGAAGCAATAAGTACGTGTTAAGTTATTGTTTCATATTTATCGAATTAATTTATTTTATATAAATATGTTTTGATAATTCAGTTGTTTTCATACTAAGTTATTTTTCATACAATCTTCACCGTAGAGCGGTTTCTTGAAACTCCTACCACGTTTGCATGTCACCCAACATTCGTGAGCTGGTTTTTGTATGAAATCTGAGAAGACAAACAGATGACCCATCAAAATATAATGTTAAAAGACTGTATACAGAATGTTTTTGTCCACTACTTAAAAACATTTTTATTGTTCGAAAGCATCTCTTTGAAACATCACGTTTATGAAGCATTACTTAGCTGATGCTTATGTAGAAACTTAATTGTCACTTAAGCAGTCCCTGAGCGATTTTAATTGATATTGCTTTAATAAAATTCTGTTTCTTTCTTAGTTCCATTGTTTATATTCTCTGAGGCGTTTATTTCTCTTCATTTTATGAAAATGAATGGAAATTGTTTACAAGTTAAATACGACGATTCCGAGAAAGACAAAGAAGTTCAAAATGTTTCAATGAAGCCTTATTTAATATTACGTAGAATGCGGGGATGGGAGACCACTGAAACATGAGCTTTATGGATTGGTGGTTTACGTTTGTTTGTTAGGTCTAGAATTGTTGGTTTTCCTGGGAAAAGTGACATCGTACGTCGGAAGCACTTAAATAACGTATTCACAAAGGGGCTGTGGGTGGTTAGTTTCCAACACTGTTCCTTAAATTAGAAGTAGCCAATGCATCATACTTTGGGTATCAAAACCAGCCAGTGAAGCCGTTAGATTTAATGTAGTGTACAAAAATTATCAAGTTACTGTGAATTTTTAATTATCGTTCGTATTTGTCATTACTTATGCTGTAATTGAAGAATTTTGGTATATTTCAATGGGAAATTCTCTAAAAGAGCAATTTCATTGTCACCCTACACAAGTTACACGTGTTTTCACCGGCACGAGTAATTTAAAGTGGGCGGGGGAATTTTACTTTGAAACTAGGAAATATTTTCCACGTGCACAGGATAAGCATACTTTAGTATACCATAATTATTAACAGGTTTTTAATAGAAGGTGAGAAACGAGCAAAGGGCCACTTGGTTTCGCTAAAGTAGCGAAGTGGGAAGGGTAAATATAGTAGGATTTACCCTTAAATACCTTTTTTACTATCACAGTTGAACTCATGCATGTCGCACGTGTCAATAAATGTCCTCATCTCCCCGCAGTCATCGATCCCGCACACGGGGACTTGGTCGTGACGGCAGATGTCAGCGATCTTACATTCCTCTTCCAACTACAGAGTAAAAAACAACATTTATTAAATATATTTATTTTTAAATTGGTACGGAACGGATAGATATATGTAAATTGTAGTTTCTTGCACCTTAACTTTAAAATACCATAATAATCTTTTACTAAACTGCTACTCCGTCTATTGATTGTTACGGTAACAATAGTCTAAATCTAGTCTTAAGTGACTTATTTATTGATCAAGTACAACAGTAAGGCATCTTCTAAATTATGTCAAAGTTTGGAAGTGCAATAATAAAAGTGGATCGAGCATAGACAAAAGGCCAGTCTGCACGTTCTCGTATAGTACGTAAGGTCACTTAACCCGCTTTCATAACTGGGTATTCCTCTTTTGGCACGACGTTCAGGTCATCCGTTGAAAATTAGAACAAATAATGTCGTAATAAAAGTTGTACTACTGAACTAGTGAAATTTGGCTTGCCGTTGGAGGGTTTGATGTACTTTTAATTATCTTGGAGAGGAGACGCGAGGGAGATAGAGATAGAAATGTAAATGGTACTTCTAAATCTAATTGCGAACAGAATAATTTATTGTTGTTCTTTCATTAGGCGGAATCAATAAAAAAAGTCTCAAAGTTCAAGCCTCCTCACGTCCAATGTGAAAAACCTTCACGTAATTACATTTAGTTAAGAAGTGAAAGTGTTAAAGTGTGTAGGAGTCTTTATATAGGTGTGTAAGGGTCTTTATATTCCACGTGCTCACCTGAAAGACTAATGTAATAACGTCTTCGGTCGTTAGTCGTTACTAAGAAATATCAGGTGTTATTTCTACAAAGCGTTTTAATTTCGCCGCCGGCGGCAGCTGTTGAATTTTTTCGGTGTCAACGTGGAATAAAATATGTAAGTGTTTGCGACGAAAATCCTTGAAGTTAAGTGTCCTTTTACTTAAGATTTGTTAAAGATGTTGAATTGTTGTTATTCCATTACAATAAAATATTAATAGTAAATCTAAAATGTTAGAAAATAACAGTAGCACATAATAGATGTATCTCCAAAAAATATTCACATTAAATATTTAATTACGAAACTATTTGAAAATACGAGTAATTTGAACAATTATCAAACATTAACACAAGTCCAATTACGAACGAGGTTACCGGCACCCCAAGGGTTTTACTGTATCTGTCTCCTGAGATATGTATGTTAAACAAAGATTAATTAAATATGACATGACATTTGTAGAGTCATTGTTCGTAAATGTATCGATACTGTACATTAATTGCTCCGTATTGCGCGAAACAAACCTTTGAATGCAAAACGTCTATGTATCAGTAAATAGTAGCAGGTTCCGGACAATGCTCCGCTCAATTATCGAGTTTCATGGTCCCGCGAATCGTAAACGAATTCTCCTTAAAGCTTGAATAAACCAAAATATAGTTTTATACCAGAAAAATAAACTTAATAAAGACCTGAATGATAAAATTAAAAATTTGTGAACAACGTTGCGTTCAGAAAAGTAATTCAGAAGTAAAATATGCAATTAAATATGAGCAATAATGTTCTAAAGTTTTTTTGATTATTTAGACAGTACAGAAGTAACTTAATGCCTACTTTGTATGTTGTTCTGATTAAATAAATGCGTATGTCTGTCAAAAAGTAAACAAATACTTACTCAACAACAATCGCAGTTATTACAAAATTCTTACACAAAAACAACAAATAAAACTTCTAATAATTCCACAGGTGCTTTAGATAATAAAACAACTTGGCATTAGAGTCATTGTTGAAGCACGAAAAGGAATGTATTAATGGCATGTTTTTAAATAGCGTCATTAAAAGCGAACCCGCCGTTGCGAACAAGAGGTTACATTCGCGTGCTCTCAAAGCTACGGTCGCTACGCGGCCAAAGCAGTTACGAGACTGCTACGCGACCGGCGCAGCTACGAACAGCAGCCCGGAGGGCGGGCGAACGCGGGGAGCGCGTGGGTCGTACTGCCTTCGCTCGTCTCCAGCTGCGAATAATCCATACCCGAGAGGCAGGAGGCTGTATTTAGGGACCGGAGGGCGCTCGAGCGGCCGGTGCCGACTGCCGCCAGCCGCCGCGCGCTCCGCCGTACACCGTGTTGACACAATTTCGAATATCGTCACATAGGTAATTTTGGGAGCGCAACCGCGAACTCCATACAATAAAACTGCAACTGTAAACACCGGCTTTCCCGCTATTTTTATTATAGTCGGTCAAGCCTTTCAAAGAAGTACAGTTAAATGAACCTGAATGTTTGTATGCCATGCGTATACTTTTATTTTGTAAGTCTTTAGAAGTAAATGGAACAGGTATTTGAAGTACTGGCTTTAAAAATGGGCTGAAGTTTTATAAAAAGAAATTATAAAAAGAAGTAAGAATTTGTATGTAACATTCGTTCGTAATTTAAATCTTTACGATCTTTTTTAAGTTTCAATTAATTATAAGATAACTTCAAAAATTACAGAACGTTTTACATTTAATTCTCCTGGATAATTTTGTAGTTTCAAAATATGCACTTAATTTTCCTCTCACCACTATTAAAAACCACTAGTTTTGGTGTAAGCTGTGAAAGGTATTGTTAATCTTTGTTATAATTTTTATAGAGTCGTAACAATTGAGTTTGAAAGCGGGAGTTTCTGAGATATGAATATTTTTTGAAAAAAAAAAACAATTGCGACATTCAATTAAAATTTCGTCTTCAATAATTAATACTGAGTAATTAGGAGATCGTAAATCTTAGTTAAAACACAAACAACCGTTGAGTTGAACTAACGCTAATAAGTGTTGAAACATTTATCCATCTTAGTCGGCCAGGAATCCATCTCTGTTCCTTGCCTCATTTGTTTGTATGACGACAGGAAAAGTAGTTACTTTGATTATTAAAAGCTCGTACCTTCTGTAAAAGACGTCGAGGCATTTAATAAAATTATTGGTCTGTACTTTTTGTGTCGCTATAACAATAAATAACTTCAACGTGACCGGTTTATTAGTGGCTGCATTATGTTGAAGTATACAAAGAAACGGAGCTTTTGGATTTTCGGCGCGTTTTTGCGGATAAAGCTTCAGAAACCGACCTTTAAAAATTATTTCGCTGCCACAGCATGTAGTATAAATTTTACCCTATAATGTATTTTTCACACTCTGCTACTCCGGCAGGCTCCTGTTTGTTTATTGACCATATCCTTTGTGTCCAAGTGGCTTTTACAAATGATTTAACGTAGCCCTCTCTTGTAATTTGTTTCAATTAATTTTTATGTACTACATCTGAGGTTTTTTTTAGAAAATCTTGTTACTTTTTCGCGCGTAAAACTGAAGGTTAACGACCTCACGACCAGACACTGCAGTAATAGTGTATTAGTTTGTTTTACAACTATTTAACAAAATCATTTTTTTAGGATCATTACTTATGGTGTATATTCGGTGAAAGTTGAAGTAATCAGTAGAGACTGCCGTATCTCGGTGTGTAATTCTTTGTATGGGGAACTCAGTAGATGGTAGACAATGTAATATATAATCACCTTCAAATGACATTTTAAAGACCCACAATAGGACATTTTAAAGACCAACATAATATTTCTAAAACTCGCGATGTAACTTCGTCCATTTTTTTAAATACTTGTCTTACTTCAAATAAGTACAAAAGTTTGTTACTCAAGGCATATTTTTCACTCCAAAATACTGGTTATATTGAAGTGGACAACAAGAAAGTCAGTTATGCCTCACGGGACTTGCTGAAAGAAGTTGGGTCGAGTCATCTGACGTATACATTATACAACCTTCACACCCTTTTCACTAAACTCTTACCATTTTACATTTTTTTCTGCTTAAAGTGGACGTGACTTAAGTTTTTTTATAAACTGTCATATTTTTTAAAACATGTTTAAATATTCTGTTCCTTCGTAGGGGAGCTCTAAGAAAGTATTTTACAATGTCAAGGTTTGAAAATTCTGTCTACACGTAGACGAAATCGCGGGCAACAATATATCTAATAAAAAATAATTATAGTTAAATAAACTTTAAGTAAAGAAATATTAAAGGTCATGTAAAATCTTGAATGCATATAAAACACTTTTCTTTAATATCCTGAAAGCGTTCTAATTTAAAGCGTCGACGGACTTCTTGGAAGTTTGGAGGCAATGTTCGGAGCATTTGTCACTGAAGCAAGCCGACCAATGTATTTACTCAGCTCGCTATCGAATATTTATGGTTGAATATACCACACAGTCTAAAGATGTTAAAATGATTTTAACACTTAATACTATTATAAATGCAAATGCAAATAAACGAAGTTTTAATTTAATTGGCATATAATCGTTATCGATTTTTATATATTAAATTTTGACTTTTGCGCATCAAATTTCGTGTCAATTCATATACAGTCTGAAGTAATTTTTTTTAATCCGAAATTGATATTCAAAATCTTGAATTATTTTACAAATCTGTGTTTTTTATTTTTACTATTTTTTATTTATTATCTGTGGTACTAAACATTTGTAAAGGCATATATAAGTTAGGTAAATCTATACTTTGTTTCGCAATGGAATCTACATACAAGTACATACAGTTAGGTAATAATTCAAGCTTAATCTGTCTCTGGATTAATTGTTTGCCTTCTAAGAGTATATTGTGCCTAAGTTACATTTAACAATTATCTCTAACGTGTATGTACGAAGATAATACTCTTAGTTTCATATCGTAAGCTCACTATCGAAGATTAAGTAGATGAAGTGCTTTTAATTACGTGAACTGTGATGAGCTCAGAGTTTATCAGGTTGTACGCCGACGTATATACCTAGAGTTTTGAGACTTAGATTAAAAACAATAAAGTTTATATCGTCTACAATATGTTTTAAAACAATTGAACAATCAATGTACGGGAAGTAGTACACATTCACGTCTATTATGAATTATTATTGAATCGAGAATCCTAATGATAGAATACTTCTCAAACCGTTTTGTTTCATAATTTATGGTGATGTGATGTGATAGAAGATCTAGTGATAGTAGATATACCACAATTGCATTACATTAGGAACAACACAAATTAATAAATTAAATTAAATAATTTGATATCCAAAGAAACTTAAAGCATCAAGCGTTAAATTAAATGAAACGTTTTATTTCCTAAGATGTTGAAAACGTTCATTTATAAGAGAACTTTTTTATGGTTCCATCAGACACGAAAGTTCCTTCACTAATAGGAATTCCTCCGGAATACTGTAAATGGAGAGACGTGCTGGGGACAGCCTTATCCGATACGTATTATTTTTGTGTCAAACTTGGACTCCATTGGCTTTAGGAAAGCTCTTTGACGAAGGTATCTTATTTGGCTTCGAGGCGATATTAGACCGGATTTCGCTTTAAACAGAAATCGAAATATCGTCCTAAGATATGATACACGGACATAAAGTCATACATTTATTGTCACGTTAAAAATATTATTGTATCCATATTCTGACCCAATAGCCGCTACTATCGAGAGATTTTAACTTTTAAATCAGTAAAGCTAGAGCAATATTGACTGAGACATCATATACCATTTGTAAGGGAATGAATAAAAACCTCTAGTGAAAAATAACCTTATTTGTTGACGTCTAGTACGCTTCGGAGAGAAATAAATTTGTTCTGGTGGATACGTCGAGCCTCGGAGCCCGGCGCCCGGCGCTCGGCGCTCGGCCCTACCCCGAAGGCGTCTTATTGAATGCTGACATCCATAGACTTCGACATACATAAGTTATTGTGAAATTCTCAGAATAGACAGTCACCAATTTACTAACAATGAAATTTGTAAACGATAAAATTATTCAAGTCGAGTTTTCATATATCTCACCTGTTCCGAAGTTAGTTCTATTTGTTTATTTTTTATAATTAAGCATTACAATACTTGCGATTTGAACAGCAAGCTATTTCTTCTTAATATTTATTATGTTTTCACACACAAAATTGTATATAAAATCATGATCTCTCATTAATATGTTAATTGAAGTAGTTAATTTAAAAAGAAAGCAAGAAAGGTAGCTATAAATTTATTCTTTCTTAGATAACATAATGTTGAGTCTTTAACAGTATTTAATTCAGAATCAAGTCTTAATTCTCACTAAACAACGCAGAAACTATATCTTCCAAGAGGTAGCCGGAACTTTTTAATATCATGTAAATTAATCTCATATTATTTCATTAAGTGACCGCGACGATGACGAATGATAGGTAAGGATGTAATATCAAAGATTTAAAAAGCTATTTGTTTCACTTTGTAATAGGAAAGTCATAAGGTATCCACTCTCAAGGTAAAGTTACCACTGCATGGTTATTTATCACCTCTGTATGACAGGTGCATTACGTGGAACTATGATAGAGACCTTCTGTTTCGAAAGTAAATAAGTTGTCGGTTCTCGGAAATACACTAATCAAAGTTTAGATTTTGTTTCTGTCTTGGTGGTCGTTCAATTTCAATTATTTCATAATCCGATAGCTACTTTTTGACCTTGACTTTTCCATTATCTAAACTCATATATCTCTGTCATCTATACTAACATTATAATGAGGAAAGATTTGTATTTATGTATGTATTGAAATAAATACTGGGCTGATTTTAAATATTATCACTGTTAGATAGGTAATTTATCTGTGAGAAACATATTATATTATATCATAATAAGGCATCTTTTATTGTTTTTATAATTTCACGCGGGCGAAGTCGCGAGCAAGACATTAAATAGTTCTAGTACATGTGTTACTACAATGGAAACTCGAAAGATGGGATGTACGAACAAATAGTAACTTAGTTTTATAATTGTAAATATTAAATAGCGTATTAAATGTTTGCTAAAGCGTTATTTGAAGAGGATTTATTCTCATAAAGGATTGATAAATGGAAAAGAAGTACTTTGTATTCTTTTTTCGAATTTGAACATTTTCATAACATATATTGACATTAATACAAAGGTTTAACCTTATTATGAGAATACAGATACAATAACATAGTATTCCGAGCTCCAATTCGAGTCCGAAGTCAACATTTCTAAATAACATTTTCCTTCCGATTTTTTGTGAGCGTTTGTTTGTAATGTTTTGCCCTCTTGAATATGTTTTCCGCAGATGAGAATTTTACTCGTAAAAATGCTTTTTAATATGCAAAGAATAAAAACAAAAATCTAAAAAGGTGTTGAAATACGTATTTAGGAAATGAAGAAACAAACATCGTATAGGTTAACATTTATTCTTTGTTTTTCCCTAAATTACTTGTCATTATAATTACATTTGTTCTTGACTGACAGTTAGTACTACTTATAACTAAATTTTGGAAACAATTAACTGACTTTATTTTACAAAAAGTGTCAACACATAGAAAGAAAATCAGTCAAGCGAAGAATTAAGCAATAGTGTTTTACAACTTTATTTAAAGATCAAGGGAACTGCTGTGAAATCTCTGCCACGGCCATTTTTTAACACAAGTGATAAACGAGCTCGTTACTGTTTTATTAAATGTATTAAAGTAGAGAGAAATTGTACGTAATGTCATAAATATTTCATGGCTAATTTGTACCGACAATGAATAACAAAAAGTTTCGGCAACTGGTTTAATGTACTTTTCGTGCCTTTTAAAAATGGACCACACGAGTACATACAAGGACAATCGCCGTATTTGTAAAGAAATGGCATTAGGATCTTTGAGTCATAAGTGCCGTAGTGATTCAAAACAAAAGCCTTTACTTCGAGTGTTGCAAATTAAGAAACTGTGTTCTGAAATAACAATAAGAACCAGTCTTAGAAAACAACTCAAAATTCATTATATGATGAACACATACACAACAAAGGCTATCAGGAAAATGGATTTTTTTGGTACAGTTTATTAAAATTGCATATTGAAAAGAAAAACATTTATAATTGGTTAAAGATCCTCATGACGTACAGTTCATTAGCGGCCATGTTATATATTTCCAGAGTTTCTAGGTTAAATACTTTGATGGAAAAAATCACGAAGTTTTCTCCGTGACCATTATTGTGGTGAGGTTTTAAAAGTCTGTTTGCATAACGTGGGCCAAGCGGGCGGACGGCGAGCGGACGCGGATGGAAAGATTGAACAAATTCCGTTCAATATTACTTTCGGCCCGATATCTTTTTACGAAGTTATTCAACGGATAGTTCTAACATTTTTTTTTCTATTCGGTAATAATACCGTTCGGTTTGCAGTACTCTTGAATTTGTTATACGAAACGAATACAAACAATATTTAGTTATTAACCGACTTCCAAAAAGAAGGCGGTTCAATTCAATTCGTCTGTATTTTTTTTAAAATTTATCATACAAATACAAGTTAAAAATAAGAGTCAGAATATGATAGAGGGAGAAATAAATAGCTGCATTTATGCTAAGTAAAATAAACTCTAGACTCCTCGATACATTTGTGACTTATTAAAAATGTATCATATTCACTACATTTCGAAGTCAAAGGAGTAGGAGTGCTGACTATAGTGTAAGGGGAATGTATAATATTGCTGGCTGAAGTGGTCGTTGGACGTTATTCTACATGGAAACCACGTACGAGGTCTGCAGCGTCGCTCGCATGCAATACATATTTGTCAGCCGCAGGAACGATCTTAATTAACTCACATATCAAAATATGCGTATTTCATATGTAATCTATCTATATTTAACACCTGTACTAAATCATATTGTTGTCTCTGTACTTATCATAGATGATGGAAGAGATGACTACAAGTTTCTTCATGTGTTTCGCTAATGGAAACTCATTGGAGAAAAAAAAATATTACCTGTACGCATACACGCTCATTACAAGTGCTCATTACATCCCAGTTCTCCAGTAAATCTATGTCTATTCATGTTTTATACTAGTTTTGAAATACCTGGGAATTTATCTTCGAGTGCCCTACGGTTATTTGAACAAGTCGAGTCAGTAGAGGCTTGCAGCGTTCTGCGCTAGATTTGGTGATTTCGAAGTCTTCTCAAGCGACTTGTTTTCAACAAACGTTAAGATGACAACAAGCTGTAGACTCGAGAAGTTTTAAGACGAGTAGGTACAGTATAATACAAGTTGGTATTCGATTTATTGTTAGTCTGAATTTAAGTAGTAATTGTAGTTAACCTAAATAGGTTTATATGGTTTATAAGTTGTAGTTTAATGACTCCATTCAGCTCATAATATACTTCTCTTCAAACAATACTCTATTTCCAAAATAAATATGTTGTCAAAGTTTCTTTAATTAACTTATATTAGAAAGTGTCACAAACTAAATGACTCTATACGACTACAAAGGGAAATCTGTGAATACTATGCACTAAAAAAAAGAGTTTTCAATTTTATAGACACAGTGGAAAAAATTTATCACACGGAAAAAATTCAACTGTTGTACAATCTCAAATCAAACAGAGCACAATAGTTTAACGAACGTGTGCCACCACTCTTTTGTAACGAAATAAAAAAGTAGAGTCCTGTCGCGCAACGAGAGTATGTAAACAAGCTGCATGTCGGTACACAGCGGGCCATTCGCTCACCTCCCTATATCCGTTACAGCTTCAAAGCTGAAGGGTAAAAAAATCCCTCACGGTGTTTTTTCATGCGCATACAAATACAAATGATGCTCTCTACATTTTTCAATATGAAATGCCACGATAGTAAGTGGGTATTCCCACACAAAGTACTATATTACATGGTTTTTTCTGTAATAAACTCATACTGCATTGATTTAATAGATATTAATGTTCTGATTCCTATAATTTTACCTACTTTTTTCTAATGGAGTAAATTTTACTTATTTCTTGGCGTAATACTCGCACTATATGTATATCTAAATTGTTTACGAGGATTAAAAAATATCTATGATATAATTATGCAATTTTGTTAGCGTTGAAAGCCTTAATTGCTCAATATCAGAACGAATGTGCTCAAATCGAATCGGGAACGCTTAATGTTTGCCGAAACAGCAATCTCAAATTTATCATAATCATTACGGTCATTGGGCTCACCAGAATTGGCTTTTAAATTCCGCAAAATGTTGCACGGAAGCAATTTATACCGAAAGGTCGAAATAAAAGTACATGTGTTTTAAATTACACACTGACGTGATATTTCGTATTTTTTTAATTATAATTTTTAATTTCCCATAAAAAAAAATTGAAACATTTTTTTTTCACAATCAAACAAATACATTTTAGTTGTCTTATTTAACGTGAATTTATTGTTTTTATGAAATATTTTATTGTTACGTATTTCGATATGGTTTTACCTCATAATTAATTCTAGGAATCTCTAAGATACAAACGTAAAAATAGCTTGGCCAATAATTTGCCAGTATTTATTATTTCTCTATCACTGATTTATGTAGAGCGGGACTGTGCTATATTTCTTGGCCAACATTATTTACTAAAAACCTCATGGGTCTACAAAAGGGAAACGGATGGAAAAGGGACATAAGTTTTACTTACAGGTACAAAGGAAATCGATTTAGCATAGCTACATGCAATTTATTACTATAGAGGTACTGGCTGGCTAAATTATTTATTTTATTTATGACTCTTACAAGCGCATGTTTAATAGTTGCTCTGTGTTAAAGTAAAATCCTTGATATGTTCGCAAAATGTGTTTTTAACAAATGATTAACTCTAAGCTAATTCCTAAATAAAAGAAGTAAACAAAGTTTTCCTACTACGAAAACACTGAGATAATTTGTTATATTATTCTCCAGTAGCGGCATATTCAAGTGCGTATCAAACTATTTCACCTACAACATATTTTATATACTTGTAATAACTATAATTAATTGAATATATTAGATCTAAGAGAATTTGATGAAGTCTTATGGCCGTATTTCTCCGTATATTGTTATAAACTTCGTAACTATCTAATGAATATTGATGGCGGTTTCGCCGCCGACTAAACGTTTCCTAAGAAATCCTTAAAGCTGTTCATGATATACGTACATCAAATAATAACAAAACAGAAAACAAACATGAGCAAGATTATTCAGCTTACTAATAGATCGCTAGATTTTTTTTAAATACACTAATTTGCGGTCAATATTATTAACCAATAATTTATACGGCAACGAGTATGGCATTAAAATCACATATCTTTGATATTGGAAAAAATGGCGTTCTATCATACGTAGAAAGAATCAAAGTTCATCGAGTACATGTAGATCCGGAACTGGGGTGATGTATGATTTTCCTGTATTCACGTTGAAACCTAATAACTGCGCGGCTGCTTTGCAATGTTGGTAGGTGTCGGGCATGTCGTGGAGGCGTGCTAGGGCGAATGCGGTGCCATCATCGCAGTTCATGATGCCCAAATAGCGACCTACTGTTTTCATTCGGACGTCTGTCGCGTGCACGTGTGGAACGTCACGCCCTGTAAATAATAGGTTATGCTTTAGGAGAAGTTGGATTGAGAGTTTCTACTATGTTCTAAGAATATTAGAAACCTTTCTTACCAACAATTAACATTAAAATACTACAAACATCGCAATGTGTTTGCAGTAGTATGAAATTAAAAGAAACCGTTACCTCTCGAACAAGTATGACGGTATAATGGTGTCACACCTATAAAACTTCCCTCAGGCCACTTACCTCCGTCCCATTTCCGCCCTAACTTCCACAACTTGACTCATAATGATAATAAACCGAGAGAATTTTATATTTTTCTCTTTCCTTGATGCTTTGCTAACGAACGTAACCGTTTTACTCATTAGCAACGCGCCCGCCATAACCCTCCTAACGCCATAACGTAACAATAGTTACGAAACTTCTTTTCACCAATTTTAACAAAATTGAAATGATACATTAAGGTTACGGGAAAGGTAATGACAACAAAACAATCTGTAATAATGTTTTTTAAAAAATACTTATCAGGTCCATAAAATGAAAACAGTTAGTAAACACTGAAACACTACAAAAATCAGAAAGTTATTTTTGGAAATAGAAACCCACACAGTACTTAAAAATTGTTCTTTAATTCACCTTTTTCATGTTTTTCACCCTTAACAACTGCGAGATAAGATCCAGGAAGAGGTCTCCTTAAGAGCAACACTTTCACATCAGGCCGGGGCTCCATAAATAGTGTAGCTTTTTCCCAATCAATACTTAGCTCTGGATTGTAAGTCTCCACAAGTGTCCTAAAATTGCTTATCTTCTGCAATATTAAACAAGTCTTTTATAAAAATAAATAAACAAGGTATGTTGTTTGTATCGTTAGTGATGATTTTTTGACATGCCATTTTGTGAATGTTGTTCGATCAGCAATTCGACGAATCTACACAATTGAGCCTAGGACAATTTCAAATTGCCCGTTTTAACGATCAGTCGGTGACGTTTGTACAATTTTGTCTCCAATTAAAGTAGAAAAAGATTACAATTGCATGCAGAATAGAAATTTGACATATCCATTGCAAGTTAATTCCATGGCATTTTTTATCTTTAATCGAGAAGACATCATTTTGTGAATACCTTGCGAGTTGCCCCGTCACTTTTGATTAGGTCGGCAAGGTACCATTAAAGGGAAATAAAAAAACTTTACGACAAATTACTACCTCGGTACACGTCGTGATTTATTATTCAATGTACCTGTATAATTTCAATCTAATGTCCATTTAAATGTTGCTGAATATTTTATGGTTGAGGTTGAGATAATGAAAAAAAAATATTAAAAGACGCAAGATGCTATGCAACATTGAACGCTAAAGAAGATTAAAGATACTTGTTAAAGCAATTACTGAGAGTAAATTTGACTTTTTCCAATGCTGTTTGCGTTTTAAATTATAGATTTTAGTTTTGTACCAAATGCTATATTAAAAGTTATTATCTAAAGAGAACGTAAACTAATTTTACACTCATGCATTATTTACCTTCTCAGATGGCAATGAAAACAATATCGTTGAGACCTCCACACCATTTGCCCAGAAGTAGAATATTTTCCAGAGCGAGTCGACGACCTCTTTAGGTTCGAAGTAAGCGTTTTGTTCGAATTTCTCGCAAGTAGTGGCGTCAAAATTATTCGGCTTGTTCAGATCTATTTCCGGAAGATTTCTCACGGGTAGCTCCATGTACCCCGCCGCAGCGCTCAGCAGAACAATCTCAATTATACCGCGACTCAACATTGTCTGTCTGTCTGTCTGATCACACGAACTGTTACACGCATCCACTTAAATTGAACCGTGGGAGCAAAGATTTTAAACGCAGAATCAACAGCGGCGTTTAATACCTACAACCATTGAAGCCTTTAATATTTAAATCGAACTGAAGACTTGTAGAACTAAAGATGTGTTGTCTATTACTCAGCATGGTAAGCCGTGTTAAAAAATAAAAATCTAAACATTCACACAAGTTCTTTCAGTATAAATAAAAAAAGTTTTGCATTCATTTACATTTCCATGTAGATTCTTAAAAGGAAATATAACAACTCACCCCGGGGCCCGGAAGCGTTTCTATTATAAAGGCCCTTTATAAATGATGTAAACGATGACAGTTTGTTTGCGGCTGGCGACGTGTCAACTGGATAAATTGCACATGCCACGCTCTTTTATAATTTTACTGAAAACTTTAAAACATTACTTAACTGTGTTTTGAATTAAATAGTATTTTAATTTAACTGCAAACTTGCTCGACGTACACCAACTGTGTTTTCACTTAAATCATGTGTTGTTAAGAATTATATTTTGCTTCATGATGTTATACTGGTCTCTGTGTCCTGACTTGGTCAAACAACTTTTGCCATTTTGGTTCATCTATAACCTCTGTCATGTAACTTCTTTTATTGAATTTACAACTTTAAGAACGATACAGAAGTCCAAACTAAAAGAATAAAAATGATAAATTGGTTACAATGAAGTAATCATTTCTTAATTAAATTAAAGCGCCTTTTAATGTAATGGCTCCACTGAATCGTTATCGATTCTTTGCGTTTTGTTTAAAAAAACTCTTTGTATTGTCGGAAATCTCGCTGGACGACTACAGAGAATATCTAGTCATGAAAACAAAGAGATTCGTTTGAATTTCGCTTATAAATGTGTTGTATTTGCACATAGTTTTAAACATTTGCTCGCAAAGACATTAACTTTAAACTATAATTAGTTACTTTTACATCTTTTGGGTTTTGTTTGTCCTAAATTCCTTAGGGAAAAACCTGATTACGCTTTTCTTTTAGACAATGTCTTTGGAGTTATCATTTTGCAAAACATTTGTAAGTTGTCATAACAGTTTCAAAGTCTATACTTTTAACCTAATTAAGTTTAGTTTTGACAGTTTGCGAGAATGCGATGCTATTTGTAAAGAAATGAAATTCCACAAATATTGTCTCAACAATATGCCGCCAGACGGCTTATCTGGCGCACGAAAACAAGAATATTTCCATTTCAATAAATGCCGGCTTTGATTTCGCTTAATCAACGTGCAATGATATGTTACGGGTTCGTTTACACTGCTCTGAACTTTATCGTATCGAATTCTGTGCGCGTTGCTACGAGCCAATGATAAATTACTATCAAACATCGGGGGGAGGAAGTACTGAAGGGGGGAGGATCGGTATACATACGGAACAATAGCTGTACACATTTTACAGAGCTCATTACGTCCCAAGCGTGACAGGACAATTGGGCCTATTTTGAACGAATAGAAACCCATTAGGTTTCACCCCTTTTTAATTTCTTTAAATAGAGGATGATTGTGATTCCATATTTCTTACAACATAGTTTTATGTATGTTATTTGCAAAAGTTTTAAACATTATTTTATAAAAATATAAAATCAAGTAATAATTTCCTTTATCTATAAAGTTGAATAGGGGCGTTGTAAAAAGACTAGTATTACGTTCAATTTTTTAATGGATAGACTTTATAAATAGTATTCAAATGGAAGGATGTAAAAGCTTTATTTGATATAGTAATGCAGATAGGCGAGTGAATCCTGCACGTAAATAGATTATGTAGCTTTACAGAATAGTACATAGGAGTGGCATGTGTAACGAAATATGCCATCTGCAGCATGCGCAGCGCACTGGGATTACATAACCTCCAATCATCATCGTAAATTGTATATATTATTCAATATCCACTACAGAAACTCTGTGGATTTCCCTTTTTCCGAATGGATTCTGCAGCGCTTTCTCAATATTCAATTTCTTTGTTTAAACAACGTAATTGAATTGGAGGAATGGTAATGCAGCTATACCTTTCAATATTGTTTTATTAAAAAACTTTTACATTTAATTTTTCAATTAGTTTAAAATTTTACGGGATATAAAACTTAGGCCAAGCTGATACAGTACACTACTGTTAATGAAAAAAACAGTGAAATCAATACAGTTTTTAAACAGTGTTATTTTATTGTAACTATGTGCTCTGATATAATCTCTATCATTTAAATATCATGTTTTCTTTGAATACTTAACTAATATTCGTATGAAGCCATGTTATACGAGTATAGTTCCTAGGTATTCAGGTTCCAGAAAATTAATATTTGACAATGTGTCACTGTTGACAAGATATCACTATTTTTGCCAGAGATGCTGGATCCAAAAAGTGATAAATTATTCAAAAAATTCCTGTTATTACATTACACAGAAATGTAAAAATAAAGCCGTTTCTAGATACTAAATATAATTCAAACCGCTCGTGCCGTATCAAAAACATATTTATTTATAAACAGCAAAGTACCTTTTTACTTCTATTCTCAATTTCAAGTAACAGATTCATAGTTTTTTTTTGTTTTACAAAATATTAGTAGATTTTTGTTGTTAGTGTTTGTAGCCTAAACAGCTGAACGGATCACCGTGAAATTAGGAACATATGTAGAGCATAGTCTGGAAGAACACATAGGCTCCTTTTTATCCCGGAAATAGTTACGGTTCGCGTGGGATGCAATAATTTTGTTTTTTAATGTTTACTTGATAATTCTGCAAGGGTTCAACATATCTTATTGAAATTTGGCAAAGCAAAGTCAGGAGTACACATGGGATAAGGTTCATCCCCGAAAAATGTCCGGTTCCCGAGGAATACGTAATTTTTTGTTAC
>JAOCNA010000001.1:5075282-5087520 GCA_026546675.1 Papilio helenus
AGCACAGAGGAAGGCGTGGAGCCGCCGCAGATCGTGGTGCTGGACGGGGGATTCTCTACGCAGCTTTCGTGCCACGTGGGCCATGTCATCGATGGCGACCCGCTGTGGAGTGCGCGCTTCCTTCACACGCACCCCAATGAAGTCGTCAACACACACCTCGACTTCCTCAGAGGTATGTCATCGTTGTTTATTGTCGATTAGGATTTAGATTTTGTTAGACCACGTCACGTGGTTATCGAGGAGAGTCGTTGCAGTTTATTATGGCAAAAGTCATAGACATTCGGTAGAATGTTTAATGTAACAATCTTGGTACTCATAGTTATAAAATAGATAAAATGCAAAAAAGCTTATCATTGAGAATATAATGAAGTTTTACTTGTAAACGGAAATACACAATCAAAATATCAAGAGCACAATATTTCAATATGCCAAAATGTTTAAAATTAAATCCTAATTTGTACTCGTTGGATGTAATTTAATATCAATGAAATACAAAGAGAGAGAAATTTTGAGCTTATGGCACAAAGTTGTTATCAAATTTGTCGGCGGCTCGTTCACACCCTCTTGTACAAATGTAACGAATAAACCAAATACGATCTTATTAAAAGAACACAGAAATTGAGACAGATTTTTAAAATGTTATTCAATATAATTTACATTATACTAAAGTTTTTCCATAAAGCCATTAATATTAGTAATTAAACTAAGTACCTAATAAGTTAAAGCACGATTACATTCGTTAGGATTAATTTTTAATAAAACTTGTGAATAAAGCAAAACTAATAATCAAAAATTTTGGCATGGATCTCTTGAAAATTAAGACAATATTGGGAGCAGCGGCGGATGTTACAATTTCCAGGCTAAACGTTTATTGAACATTTCTGTGCCGATGCAAACTTTGAAATAAGATCTCGTCTATATCCTGCCGCCAGCGAATACTAAATGAAAACTAAAGTTGAAATGAAATAATTTGCTTCGGGCCGTGCTGTTATTCAATTTAGTTACAAGTGCGCAGACTTAATACTAGATCGCAGCACGTGTCTGTAATGAATGAAGATAAACGAGTCGACTTTAATTATATTCCTAACATGTGTGTAAAACATCTGATGCGAGCATCGAATCGCTTTGTCTTCCATTTCAAAGGCGCAATTCGTATGAGCACCGAGATACATGTACGCTGCGACCGCTTCTGAATATGTGCGATGCGACTAAGAAGAGTGTTGCCTGCTCTATAGCGCGCTAGCTAGACTTGCGCGCGCGGGTATCCGCGTGCTTTGACGAATTACACGTTAGGTCGCTTTTGGCCTGTCATTCCGGAGCATCTGACGGCGTGAGTGCGACCTCGTCTCGTGTCATCGTCCTCTGAAAGAACTTTTCTTCGCCACAAAACGGACCGTTTCTTTTCATAAGGAAAACTGAAAAGTGTCTGCAAGCAAATAACTCCCTGGAGGGAAAAAGCCTACTGACTTGCTTTGCCGCCTTCTTCACGGGAAATGATATGAATAAACATAAAAAAAGGCTCGCATATTGTGAGAACATTTTCACTATACTAGCACGTTTCAAGATTTTTCTTTTATTTTAACACAGGCGGCGGAATGGGATACGTTGGCACTCTTAATCAAATATGTAACTCATTTAAAAATGTATGTATATAGTTACAGTAACAGCGTGTTTGTAAGTAAATAGTAATAACTACACTGAGCTCAAAATAATGGTAACACTAACTCTCTGTGTAGGTACCGATCTCGATGGTACTAAAAATAAATAACTCAACCGATTTTAACTTCAAAAACTGCGCCATTGCATTTGTATTATTATTACGAATAGCCATTTAAAGTTTACACCGACTCGTAGCTTATCTACATAAAGTAAATGACATTCGGCCTTACAGTAAGTGTCCCAAAGTGAGGGTGTCAATATCCCGCCCGTTCCAGTCTTCTTAACCTCTAAAACAACCATTTTGTTCCAATGTTACCCATGGGTACATAGGTTTACTATCTTATGAATCTAACTTCTTAAAACGTTTAAATAAAATAGAAATGTCGTTTCCTTGCTTATAGAAAATTTATGTAAAACGTTCTTCTATCACCTTTAAAATTCTTCTTCCTTTAAAATTATAGAATATAGCCTATGTAAAAATAAACACAGATAAATTTTTAACGGTGAACAAATTTTCAAAATCGTCCCAGTAGTTCTCGAGTTATTTCAATATATACAAAAATACAAATCTTTCCTCTTTATAATATTAGTATAGAAGTATAGATATATATGACTGATGAAGCATATTTGACTTAAAATGGGTAAGAAATAAAGTCCATTGATTAGATATACATTTGTTACATCCGATATATGTTCATAATTTGTAATACATTTCCTCGTTTATAATGTTATTAATAAATAAATGTCAACGAAGGTTCGTTCTGTTGAGCAGTCGTATTGAAGTTTGGGAACTGTAGTGCATTAGCAAGTTTTAATAACATTAATTGTTTACGTCACTTCGCCGCATGCTGTTCCCGCTTAATAATAGTAGAAGGCAAGTTCAATATTTATGGAGTTAGTTCGACAGTAGACATTTAAGTAGCTCAAGCAATACTAGTTTATAACAAAGGCACGAGGCCGAAATCTTTAAACTAATTTCCAACTCTTAGGTCTTTCGAACTTTATTATATCATCTTTAAGGAAACAAGTGTTAAACAGTCTCAACATAAACATATTGACTTGATTCTATTCTATTTATATTACACACTAGCTGTTGCTCGCGACTTTGCCCGCGTGAATAAAAAATCAAGCCTATGTTACTCACAAATAAATTACCTTTCTAATAGTGAAAGAATTTTTGAAATCGGACCAGAAGATTTTTCGTGAATCGAAAACATACAAAAATACAAATCTTTCCTTTTTACAATATTAGTATAGATATAGATTGATTATACCTATAGATACAATTTTTTGCAGCATTTTGGATTGCTTCCATTCCTTAACTTCTAGGCTCTAGGAGAAAAATAGACCTAATAGTAGAAGTTTTGACTGCTGATGGCTAATTGCAAATGCTTTTTTCCAGCGGGAGCTCATTTAATAATAACAAACACGTATCAAGCGTCAGTGGACGGGTTCGTGGAGCATCTGGGAGTCTCCCCAGAGCAGGGCTACGAGCTCATAGTGCGCGCGGTGGAGCTTTGCAAACGCGCGTTGAATCTTTATTTAGAAGAATATAGGGGCTGTATACAAGATGGTAAGCATGTTCATACATTAATTGCGTTAGTATTTTTTGATCTTATTAATGACATTTTGATCTGCATACGTAAAAGCTTGAGATAGTGTCGACTAGTATGACAATATTTATATCAAAATCATGAGAGAATTCACTCGATATCTTCGAAATTGAAAATGTGATATTCATAGTTAGTTACTAACAGTGCATTATCGCAAAATGATGAGGTAACAATTTTTATTTATCTTATTACCTTATCTGTGATTGAAGTTGATATCAGAAGCGACCAATCATTGGCGGAAATGAGTTCTTGTCTGTTATACATTTTATTTTTTATCAGTTCAGAAAATAACACGACAGAAATCAGATTACTGTAAGATAAAAGTATAACTGTTTTGCGAATATGTAAGTGATTAATTTGTATCGTTTAACAGATGTATATTTAATCTACAATGTTATAAATCAAGCTAAACAAATTGAACCAATCAATGTCGATGTAGCTAAAACATGAAATGATTTTTCATTATACAGAATACTCATTAGTGCGAGCAAATGAAAGGGAGTCAGTTACGGTCATTAGCGACCGATATCCAGATATTATTTTGTGTAATAACATTATTTTAAGTATTTTCTTATGTACATGTTGTAACATTTTGTGTAAAATTTAAAGTATTTTAGTATAACAAAGCTTTTTGGGTACTCGGGAGGGACGGGTGCAAGCACGCATTAATTACATTACGTTAGGGTTTAAAGTATTTTGTATGAAAGGGTACGAACAGGTTGTCGGGGTAATAAATGATTATGCGGTGTCAAGCGATTTTACGAGGTGTTGTTCTCAGATCATGTACCTCTCGTGGTGGGCTCAGTGGGCCCCTACGGCGCTCATCTTCACGACGGATCCGAATATGACGGCAGCTATGCTGACACCACAACCGTTCAAGTAAGATTTTATTGTTTAATTTTCTACTTCTTAATTTAAGTTTGTAGAAGATCAAACTATGCGATTTATCTCCAACATAATCTAGAGTTTTTTAATCTTCTTTTTAATTGATCACTAATAGTTCAATTTCGTGGTTTCCTACGGGTAGACATAGCTACGTTACTCAAAAATAATGAAACATACTAATGATGAAGGAATTTTTGAAATCATTCTATATACACAAACAAATCTTAAAATATTAGTAAAGTTTAAGTAAAAGACTATTAATTAGTGGTTCCACTAATTATCTTTGTATTCCATTGAACATAGTGGTGCGACAATAACCTCAAAGGATCGATTCAAATTAAACGATCGCTCGACTCGAAGGTGTAAATTCTGAATGACGCTTTTTATTACTTTGCATTTCGCTGTCGAAATCGCACAGAGTTCCCTAGCAAATGGTAAAGACAATTTCGTAGATAAGATCTAACATTTTAATAACAAAACGGAGCCAGCCCATCATCATCTATTTTTATTCGAATCAAGATATTGTCTGTAATTCTCTCATAAGAAAAATATATTGTTGAGTAGGTAGGAAAAATGCAACAATGGTATAATTGCTCTAATTTTAATGTCGAATTGAATTTAAGTAAACATAACAATTGTATATTTAAACTAATATTAACATTAGTTTTGTATTTGATACGATGTTTCAAATAAAATCTGATTTGTGTAACTTACTGAATTTAAAGTAGTCGTCTGTTTCATTTATCTGTTTCACAAAGCATCGTGGACTAAAAGTTTGTCGTAGAAACGTTAGCAGAGTATTGTTGCTAACCGTATCTGTAGTTATTCCGTTATCTTGTTTGTAAACGTCTTTAAAGTACGAAGGAACGTCTGGGCGAAATGCCAATGTTTTATCTCCGTAGTAACTTCTCGCTTATAACATCGTATCGGCGACTATAAACGGCAACTGGAATTATTATTACTGGCCGCAACATTTTCAAAGGGCACGCGTGGCACGTGAGATTATTTATACTGAACCCCGATGTTCAGGAATACGTACATAGACAATATAGTAAAGGTTAAAAGCGCAAGCTAAATCGTAAAGAGGGTCGTAAAGCTGCCGGCAAATTAAAATTTACATCGGGCGATATGAAAATAAAAAACGCGCCGGCATTTTCTATTTGCTTTTTTTTTGTCTGTGCGAACTCGTCTGGAGTGGACAGTTAATTAATGGCACCTAGAACAAATGAAAATCAGAAACACGAAACGATAATAACAGAACTGTGTTCCAAATATTCTGTGAAAAATTTAAAATTCGATTACGGTATAATAAATAAATTGTTGTTGCCTTTAAAGTAATTAAATTTGGGAGCTGCAAGAGCTCCAGACGTGTAATTTTTAATAACGAAAAATTCATGATCCGTCAGATATTTAAAACATTGCACTCCGCGAGCCGCGTCGCCTTTTTGCGACGAATAATAACAAATGATGCATCATTGATGTAATGCTTTTACACGGCTATAACTTAATCATACCATCACAAGATAAGCATATTGAAATTTTACTTTTTAATTACATCAATTTGTAAATTATAACATCATGCTAAAAATAGTTGTAATAAAAATATCATATCAAAACAATCTTTAAAATCTTTAAAAACACATTCTATCTTACACTGCTCTTGCAATTAAAATTGCTATCCTTTCCTAGTTCCATTTTGTACAAATACATTATCAAGCTCACCTATCACAGTATACTAAACTAGGATAGAGACTATATTTATCTTAAATTCCAATCGATATTCTGAATGAGGTCGTCTTCCTTCCTTGAAACACAACCTACTAATTGTTCCAAGACTGTTAACACGTATTTTGTTTCAACAGACAATGCGGGAATGGCACCGGCCTAGAATTCAAGCTCTAGTAGAAGCGGGTGTGGACCTGCTCGCCTTAGAAACAATACCCTGCCAAGAGGAAGCCGAAATGTTATGCGACCTGTTGAGAGAGTTCCCCAATGTTAAGGCTTGGCTCGCATTCAGTTGTAAGGTAAGTACAACGCAATCTTATTAATATTATAAATGCAATAGTTTAGAGGTTTTTTACCGCGTGATTCCAAAACGGTTGAACGAATCTGGATGTTCATTGGTACAGGATAAATTTTTTAAATTCCTTGCGAGGTCATTTTGTACAGTCGGCATAAAAACTTAATAAATAACACTCATTGAGAAAATAATGGTCGTATTTTTATACATCTTTGCGTGAAATTTATGTGCGATAAAATCATTACTGTGTTCTTATATTTATTGTTCAATGATTACAGTAAATTAGGCAATACAGCAATGTAAGTCGTGTGCAGAATATGTAATAGTATCGAGAACTTATTGTAGTAAAACGAGACATCGTTATTGAGAACAGAACAATTTGGTAACCGACTTGCTGACTTCTAAGATATAGTTCTAAAGAGCGGAAATTCAAACTTCCCTTTGTGTTACTTAATATATTTAAGTATTACATACATACTCGATGTTAAAACATAAATGGTTACCAACGCCTTTTTAATATGTTCCATTACTTCAGTACATAGGTACATAGGTACTAGTTACATAATTGTAAATTTAATTAAACGATCATGTGTTTTTGAATACATTTACTTCGCCTTTTTATATGAAATCAAATTTTTTTTTGTTAATTAAACAAGCATTAGATAATTTTGGTTAGACGTCTTTCCATCATTTATCCTTCAGTTATTGGTAAATGTTAATTAATGCTTGCAGGATAACCAAAGTATAGCACATGGCGAGAGCTTCCAGAAAGTGGCAAAAAAATGCTGGGAAGCGAATCCGGATCAATTAGTTGCGGTGGGGGTGAACTGCTGCGCCCCCTCCTACGTGTCCACACTGCTGAAGGGAATCAACGACGACCGGCCGCACGACCCCATCCCATTGATCGTTTATCCCAACTCGGGCGAGAAATACAATCCGCAAATAGGGTAAGTTTCAATTACTCACCTGACATGTTTATGTATGCGCATATCCAATCCCTATTCCATTACAAACAATATCAAAGGAATAATAACTCTAATAGACTAATGGGCTCGGATTTCAGCTCTTTATAATTCGATTCGATTCTTTATAATTCATTCATATGCCTCTGTAAAGTAGAGCCACTAGAGAAAAAAACTTAAGTAAAATTGTAAGCAGTAGTAATTAGTGTTGGCAATTCGTTCGTAGTTCACAATCGTCCGGTAGCTTATACTAAAAATAAGCATTAAAATTTATTATGATCACAAGTTAAAATAGAAGTTCAATGCGGAGTGTAACATTTATTATATTTCACATGTGGGTTAATTACGAACAGGCTGACTTAGTATAAATTTTATCCACATTTGAATCATGATAAATGTATTTTAGAAGCATCGAACATGTGCCGTGAGCTACTTACACCATTAAATAAAAACGAGTATTTTCAACATGTTCGTATTTTCATATTTTAATTTATAATTATGGTATGCTCATGTTATGGACTTCTTTGTAAAATGCAGACGATTTGATAACCTCTCTCTTTTGGAAAGTCCGTTAAAAAGAAAATCAAACACAAGGCGTAAAGAAAGGAGCGTCTTAGCAATAACAGGGAATGTCTTGTGAATTTTGCGACAAAGCGTTTGATCGACGACGTAATAAGGCTACATGTTGTTCCACTTGCTCGAAGTGTGTTGGAAGTGCACATTATTTTATGTTTTCCTTTATTCATCTTTTAACAAACCTTATTATTCTCAATTATGGTTTGAAACATATAGTGGCGAGGCGAACGACTAAAAATAACGAAGTGGCCTATCTTCTCTCCAATCAAATCACCACGTTGTCATACATAAATGTTTTTTTTTATCCCTTGATTCCTGGGCTCCGGAGCACACCCTACCGTTATAGTTTACGCTACTGCTGAATAGTATTATTTAACACATTCAATGCCGCTGCATTTATTGTCTTTTAAAATGCATGAAAAGTATTAAGTTATTGTATTTTTTCAGATGGATCGATCGCGACAAGTGCGAGGCTGTGGAGGTGTTCATCCAGGAGTGGTTGGACCTGGGCGTGCGGTACGTGGGCGGCTGCTGCAGGACCTACGCCACTGACGTGTCGCGCATTCGCAACCAGGTGCACTGCTGGCGCGACCGCAAGCGCTTCCAGGCGAAGTACCAAGCTAATCTCAATAGTAATAATGTACACTAACTGGTACCTTTATACGTTTATGTTGTTTGTAATGTTTACATGTAAATTTCATATATTCTTCTGGTAATAGCAAGAAAAATTGTTTTGTTGAAAATTAAAAAAAATATTTCAGTTACGTGTTTTCTTTTTGCCTTTTTGTACAAGGTATAGAACCACTTTCAATTTGAGTAAAATATTTGTATACTATTATAGACTGACAGTTGGTACTAAAATACCATAAAATTGTTTGTAATGGTTTATGTAAACTAATCTGCTCGATTAAAAATTACTTAAAGTAATATGCGAATTGGATTGGATTTTTTAATCCTCATTTCCACACAAATGTTCGAAAACTGCACAGCAACAAATAGATAAATATTTGTATAATAACAAAGATCATACCGAGCATGTAGACTTCCTGTAAAATAAATTGTATTGATAAATTAAAGACACTTAAAGGCCCTCACGTCTCTAGCTAACTTACTGTCAATAACATTACGGTACGAGAAAATATTTGAAGAAAACTTTATACGATGTGTACAAAAGGAACGATAAGGGAAGTGGTCGTACGACTACAAACTTGGTTTGTTGACACGAGACGAAGGTCGACATTCGGAAGCTGGTAAAACGTTCCTTTTCCTCAAATTTTCTTTGCGAGATAAGTGCCTGCTAATAACGTAAACGCTCAACGTTTCCGGGAATAAATGGAAATACAAAAAATTAATAAAAACCATTCTAATAAAAAATGCCGAGCATCAATTTACACATTATAATTAATTTGACGAAATTAAAAGTGTGAAATATGAATACATTTGTTGTAATTTAATTTCATAAAACGTTGTAACGCAAATAAAAACAAAATAAACAAGTTAGTCAATCTTGTATTATTCTGCGTCTCATAGCGTACTAAAAAAACTAGACTTAACCATTAGTCTTAAAAGATAAAGTTAAGAATTCGGTTGCACATACCTAATTACTTAACTTTCAGACATGCAGGATTTTTTAAAACAAAAATGCATGTAAGACCGCAAGTCAGAAAAATTGTTTCATGTAGAATATTAAATTGTAATTAAAACATTTTCTTCAAAAAAAATTTTTTTCAACGACACAATAATATAACAACTAAATCTGTCTTTTTTCAAACAAACGTGTTACGTAATTTTATAATTTCGTTATGTTAATGTTTAATTATTATCGGATAAACTTTATAACAATATATCACAACTTATTAAAAAAAATCAGTGAACGGAGCACGCAACAATACCAATTTATAAACAAACTTCATCAACGGTAAATGCTTTTTTGAATTATGAACGAACTTTTTAATGGAATTAACAACATGGAAGTTTGTTAAATGCATTATAAAATTCTCATTAGAATGTTAAATAAAATTTCATACGTAATTTAGACTTCTGCGAACAAAATGTACATCAAAATCTAGTTGATAATGTTTTAAATAGTAAAATATATTCGCATAGGACGTTAGGATAACAATTTTTGTCTCCCCGGAGAATGCTGCGGGGTTGAAAAGCGTATGCATATTTTTATGTAGCAAATGCGGCTGCCCTTTACTAAGGCTACGTTGATTGCGGACTAGTCGAATGAATGCACACCCACTGAACCGAACCAGCCAATACTAGCCGCTATACTTTTAATGCAACAGAATAAAACCAATTTGATACCCGGACGGGTGTTTAAAATTAGAAAAAAATTTAGTCGCTGTCATTTTCATGGTTAAATATTATGACATTATAAATAAGATTTTATTTTAAAATGTTACGCCGTGACCGTGAATTGTATTCTTGAAATCATACCAAGAAAAACTCTGACAAGTTTTGTTTTCCGAAAGGTTCATTGTTTGAAAATGAATAAAACCCTTTGTTCCACAAACATCGGTCGGATGAAAAATTCGAGTTGCACTGGTAAAGTTTTAAGTAGCTCAATAAACTAACAAAGATTTTTCTACTAAATTTAACATTTTACAGTATACAAAAAATATTGACTTTTGAATTGCTTTTTTTTAATGGTATTTTAAATTATGAATTGGTAAGATTTGGTTCGATGTAGAACGCAAGGCAAGTAGTTCTGAATATTTAATTTTGTTTTTACCCAATTTGACCACTAAATTCCCACAAAAAACCGCTTAGCTCGTTCTTCCATATTATTATAAAAATACAGTCGGGCATAGATAAAGTTTGAGACCTACCGAACATTAATCATTATACAATGTTTGTGGAAGTAGGTCACGTAGTAGGAATACATGATACTCATGAATATGCGTTATATGAGGTAACATATCATAATTTAATCCTGCGCGTCTTGTGCACAAACTACGAAGAACATTAACATGCAATTAAGCTTTACAACTAATCTTTATTTAGCAATTAACCTTAAAATTGACACATCTTCAATCCCGAAACCAAGAAATGCTAATACGTCACAACAATGTTTATGAGATGTTTTAAATAAAGGAACAAAATGATGCCTATACATAAAGTAACAATAGCAGTTTGCTTACGGTGATTTTTGAGCACTCAACATTGGGCAATTTAATCCGCGTCGCGTGCACTGAAAAAATGTCTCCTACAGTATTATCGTATCGCGGAATTTACGGAAATAGGTGTCTCTTCCATCCCGATGTTAGAATTTGAAAAAGCTTTCTAGTTGAATTTTTAGATATGTTCCTATTCAATTATAAACTAAATATAACATTCTGTTTTTAGGATAACAAATGACTATTGCTTATCTACGCTGTGTGAATTAGTTTAATTTTGCACAATACTATTGTAGATTAAGTAGACAAAGAAAACACACGCGGCCTACAATTTATCATGCCATAGTGACAGGTTCCGTTGCTCATCAGATTACATTTCAGTGAACAAAATGACCGATATTTTGCAATACATATCAACTACTCATATATTTTTATAACACATCACATTGATGTACTTTCAACGCTACGATTTTTGTGTATAATTGAAGCACGGAATCGGTGGCATTGGATATAACATATTGGTTTATATAACTTTGACTACGAGTTATGTGCTACAAAAGCTATTTTAATATGAAAAGTATAAGAGCAGCTATTTTTAGTTTACTTAACATGACCGGGCAATTCGAGGGTAGGCCACAAAGCAGCTGCACTCAGCCGTGTGCCTGGCCAAGCTTTGTTGAAGCCCGGTATTCATATTAAAATATGTAATAAAGCAATATTATTTTGTCATTGACGTCACCTATCCGGATATTTATATCTAGCTTCGTCCTCTTGTAGCCTATTAGTAGAACAGAATTCTTTACATTAACTAATCATTATACGGGAAACAATTTTCAGATAGATAACGAAAAACAATGTTTAATTATTTTTCTGTTCGTTAGTATTCTGCCCGGACAGTAGTCCTCGATAACTGGAATGTTATTCAACTGGCCTAATATGAACACTGACGCCAGTGAGTCCATGCAATCTGTGTCTGGCCTAATGTGAACCAGGTTTCCCTAGCCAGTACTTCAAAGTCAGCCCATCAATGGTATATAAAGGGATTGTAAAAAAACAATACGAATAATTTGTGATGTATTAATGTAATAAGGTACAAAGTGACAACTTAACATTTACTTTCTTTTGCGTCTTTAAATAAATTCTTCGTGTGTATCGTGGCGATGGCGAGGTTCCTGTCTTGTTTTTCCTCGTTTAGTTGTATTTGTAGATGTTTCACGTCTAATTTTAGCGTTTTAACTTCGTTCTGCAGCCGCATTACTATAGCCCAGAGACTCGGAGAGCCGTGGTGATTGGTTGAGTGTATCGGAAGTGATGGGGATCTCACCAATGCATCTATGCATAATGACGATTCGTCGTCGCACTCTGGAAATTATTGATCGAATACATTTAATTGCTACACTG
>JAOCNA010000001.1:5088031-5100461 GCA_026546675.1 Papilio helenus
AGTATTTGACCATGTTGACAGTGGCCATGATGGCAAGATAACGATTATAAGTGAGAGACAAATACTTTTTGATCAAATACATTTAATTGCTACACTTTGTAAATATAATTGTTTTTGTATTATTGCTATTTTACCCACCTTTATCACACGTAAGGCGGTAATATTTTAACATTTGTAGTGTAATATATTGGTGAGTATGTGCGTATTTACAGTACAATAAACTTTAGTATTAGTTGAACATTTTATTTCTTAATAATTATAAATATTGAATATGACACCTATAAAATAATTCGTTAAAATAAACAAACTAACAAACACAATATTTCAGTAATTAATACATTTTCATAATTCTTGTATCCACTTATTTATGGGTAAATAGACAAATTAATTTTGGTTTTATATTACGTTCACTAGAATAATCGATTACAAAAGTTAGTTGACTAGATATCGTACGTGTTATTTTAAATTAATATACCAATATAAAAGTTGAATAACTCTTTAAAGGAACAGAAAAATAGAGTTTCTTATCTCGAAAAATATAAAAAAATTAAGTACAACCGTATCAACACTAAGTGGATCATTTATTAAGAGCGTGAGAAAAACATGTTTTTCTAAAAGTTATTTTCATAAAATGGATAAGATCCTCACGTGTATAGTGGCGAATTACAATTATAGTTTGGTGTAAGCGAAACATTTCATGTAAAATTTTCAAGAAAATGTACATGTCTACAATTCGATGTTTTCATATTAATATTCACCATCAGCCAAACAAATACATACATTTAAAATGATTTCCATTTACTCATAAATAAATTACTTCAAACACGATATCCAACCGTAATCCCAACATTCAAATTCAAACCAATTCCAACGTCATAGTTTCACACTGAAATAATCTTTAGTAAATTTAACAAAACAAACACAAAAACCCAAAGGATACAAAAAGCTGACAAATTTAAAGCATATGAAGTGATATCACAAGAAACCAAAATTATAATAATACTGAACATATTATTACACTCTTCGAATACTAAGAGTTTCGATGAAAGACATTGCCCTTGTAAAAGACTCGACAATTCTATTGCCAATTCAAGCAAATCTTCAGTCCTGTCTACGCTGCTTTGGATCATCACACTTAATTTGTGTCAACAAGTAAAATAGTAAAGGTGATCTTCAAAAATGTTGCCCTTTGCGAAAATTAAAAGACAAATACATCTTACATCTATTACATAAAATATTTCGACTAACAAACTCAAAGATTAATTAAAACAATTCACATATCAGGAATATGATTTTCTAAAAAAAGTAAGTAATTATTTTGTTATCTGCAATTTTAATGAGATTTGGCATACGTAATTATGGTTGTCGCGTTAAAAATATGAATTCATATGGCGATTGGACGTTTATTGATTGCATTCCAGGCAACCTCTAGTTTTTATTGATAATTAAACGAGTAATTAATATTAGGTACTCAGAATTTAAAAATAAATGAAATACCCTATCATACAAATCGCTTATGATTTGTGTTAACGAGACATGTCAATCAGAAATGTATTTAGTTACACGCGTTAATAACACGAAACAATTTGCATGGGCAAATTAATTTTGCCTCCAACAATGAATTTTGCCCATGCAAATTTTCGTAATCAAATTTGCACTTGCATTGCACAATGAAGTAGACTTCATAGGACATGTGAAATGTGAAAAATAATTTACAACTCCAATGATGTACTAGAAATGGCTCAGTGCCAACTTTGTTTAAGGAAATTTCTGGAAACATTTGTCTATGACTAACATTGACTAAGAAAAAAACGATGTATCGAGAAAGCTAGTGAAGGTTAATAGGCGGTTGTCAACAAAATGGTTACATACGTCGGGAGCAATTTCATTGATACATTGATTAATTACACACACGCAACTCCCCGGGCACATTTATTGGTTAGCTTGTACCGGTAGTGTGAAGTTATAACCGCCATAAATCTACACTATTTCATGGTCCTTCAATTTATCCTAATGTTATAATATTGATCAAAGTCTATAGCAGATCTAGAATCAATGTAGAAGGATATAGGAAACTATTTTAATAAATTACGTGCTTGTATCTGTATTTTTGTTGCTGAAATCGTGAATGTTCAAATTTTAGACGTCAGATTCTAGTCCACATTACTACGACAAAAAAAATAAATCTAACTTTGAAGTACTTTTGGTCATATTTCTTTGAAATTTACCAAAATGCATCTTAACAATGTCCTTTAAATACAAAGTTACGATGTTAAAACATTACCTACTTTGTACATTTTTTTAATTAATTGATTTTAAAAGCGTCAAAAATATTGTAAAATCACTCCAATGTTGCCAATTTACAAACACAATAAAATTTAACAATATTCGATAACTGGAATAAATATGTACCTATATTTATACTTTGGCATCTACCAGGTACTACATTTTATATCAAGTCCAATTAAGTACAAAATTAGTTTTAGGTATTAAATAAAACTATAAATATCTAAATCTTATATTTCTATTCATATATAACAATATATAAAAATATATATACCACTATATTTAATAAAACCATGCATATATATGTATACGTATATACTTAACAATATTAGTGCACCATTATTTTATAATTTCATTAATAAGCAAAAATCTTAAAACTAAATCCATTATTTTAATAATACTGCACACGTGCGTGTATAAATAAAAGTATAAATTAATCTATGTTAACATAGATAACTATGTAGCTAAACGAGAAAGAACTATATGTTTTCTAACAAAAAGCCATAAACTACAGTGTTTCCATGCATGCTGCGGGCATACACTACGTATGTACGTATGCTACTTTGTTAAAAGAAGCAGTTTTAACGCAGACTAATATATCACTACTTCTAAAACCGTCATAAATAATATCTATAGAAAAACAAACAAGATTAGTCAATATGACGAGGCGTTTCCATCTAAAAATGAAACACAAATGATGATCAAATGCGCACACCTGGCTAAAATAATGGCATCATTACTCGATCCAAAATAAAGCGAACGGAGCAGATGGGTTTAAACTATGTGAAATCGTTAGTTGAAAGAAGCGGCAATTTAGATTTTAAAACCCACAACGTATAATGATAATATTACACGTAAATTTGCCTGCACATTGTCTGCGTACATTCCAAAGGTTTTTACAGTGAAATTAAGAAGAGAATGCACACAACGTATTGCGCGGATATTTAGCATAATATTATCAAGGTCGTGTGGAATGTTAATGTCAATCAAAATGATGAGATTTTGTGAGTTGTTTGACGAATGTGCCGCAGCACCAGGTGGAGGAGCGCGCGGAGCGGGAGGGGGGCGCGTGCGCGGGGCCGGGGCCGGGGGTAGGAGACACCGAGTAGGCGTGGGCGTGGGCGTGTGCGTGCGCGTGCGAGCGCAGCGGCGGCGCGAGGCTGGGGTGGGAGCCGCTGCGGCGCTCGCGGCCGCCGTGCAGCCGCTGCCTGCGGTCGCGCTCCTCGGAGCACTCCCACAGGTTGGGGTTGGAGCGGTTCATCTGCAGCTTCCTGTCGGCGAGCAGACGGCGCGCTTCGGGCGCTCGGTACAGGCACGAGTCGGCGGCCGAGGAGCTTTTGTTGCGCTTCACTTTGGACGCCTTGGTGCAGCCGACGTAGTCGGGCGTGGCGCTCCGCTGCGCGACCGGCTGTTTGGTGTAGTTATGGTGGGGGCTGTTAGTGGCGAGTGCGTGATACTGTACTTTACCGAGAGAAAAGTGGCCGCAGTCCACTGCAGGTGCGATATAAAGGCAGCCGCATGTAACAAAATAGAAAGGTTCAAAGTACCACGTCGAGGCGCATCCTTTAGTCGGTAGTTAAGTTTATTTACAAGTATTAACAGTGGCGCAAATGGAAAAGAATATTTTAACTGACAACAAATGTTAGTAGCGATTACGTATAACAATAAAGTTTGACTTATCATCCGATCTCATCTGCTTCGACTGATACCAAACAAATAAATAAAAACACAAAAGTAATGACTGAGATTAAAATTAACTGACTATCTTTACTCAATATAATATATTATTACTCGCAACTCGTCTACGTAGTAGCTATAAAGTATCTACTTATATAAACTGGAAATAAAAGACATTGTGTGGCGATTGACACCACGACAGTGACTAGCTACTTTGTACTGTAACAAAATATAAAAATATTTTTATCATTGGCACAAATGTCTATAGTAAAATCTATCAGATCTATATAGTATATAAGTTAGGAAGCATGCTCACATCATGCACTAGCGATCGGTTAAACCTCATGACACACCGCAGGCCGGCTTGTTAGTACCGCTGTGCACACATACACATACACAATACGCAAAGTGTACTTGTAATTACGACACACTTTAAATATATTAATTTAACATTCAAACACTAACGACAAACTTGTAACAACGATACATTATTATGAAGCGCTACTTTGTATTAATATAGTTATACATGTATAAATATTTAGTGAGATACAGATCGTTCACTCTAATAACCAACTGATAATACGGTTTCTTGACTTCGCGTGTCTTCTCCTTGTCGACTCGAATATCTCCAGGGGTATATTGGGTACTGCATAATAATTAAAGCTTTGTTAGTAGAAACCTTTTGTATAATGTTAAGCGAATATAAAAATATGATATAAATAATATCGAAACATATTACAAATTCATTATATTTAAAAGTTATCGAGTCGTAACGATATACGAAGATAATAAAAACGCATTCCATTCATCACTCCATGACTGAAATTAGTAAACGAGACTTTCTAAATTAAACAAAAAGTTCCAAATGTAGGCGCCCTGTCGCAACGGCCCGGAGACATCACACCTAACAGATACAACGGCACAAAATGTAGGTAAACAAACGAGCACAGTTAGCGTAGGAGAGACTCACCGGAGCTGACGGCGTTCCTGCAGCGCGCCGAGGTGCAGTACGCCTCGATCACCTTCAGTATGAGCGCGTCCTCCTCGTACGAGTTGGACTTGCGCTGGTGCGGCGCGTACGGGTGCGTCGGCCCGATGTTCTCCTCCGAGCCCGCGCTGAACGACTGCGGCCGCAGCGGCGGCGCCGGGCGTAAACAAGTTATGCTCCACCCTTTAACAACAAATCAGTCAGAAACCATCTGAAAGTCATCGGTACAAAGTTTATAGGATTCAAGGAGACAAATTAAATTGCAACTTGATGTTAATTTAACACTATTTCCTAAAAAATAGAATTTTATATAAGCGTTTCAAAATTTTGTGCGATTGTATTTTTCTGAAAGGAGAATTCATATATTAATTTTACTTAGTTACCTTTATTTAAATGACAAGCCTCCGTTGTATCAATAAAGTCGATCGAAGAATATTTCTTTCCAATGGGAGTTTTGTTAGATTTAGCTGGCGATTGGTCGAGAGAGTCGCAAGAGTTGAGTAGCCATCGCGCGGATTGGTTCTTGTGCTTGCTCTTTTGCGTTTGTTGACTGTGTTGTGTGTAGCTTTGGTGATTGTTGAATGAATGTGATCTTTTGTGACTGCTGAGACCCGACGCCAACTCGTTACTGCTGTCGCTCATGGCCATCTGTCGATTTAATTAATTGTTACTAACAATATCCTCACGGTCGACAAAAATGTCCAACACACGTTTTAATACTCTAACAAAAAATTACTGCAATTAGACTGTGTTCATACAGCGATTTAAAGCATAGGGATAATACATAATGGCTTCTTGAATCCACGTACTTTTTACATTTCTAACTAGCTACTGTAATAATTTTTCTAACTGTTAATCCTGTGATAGTTCTACAGGTAAAGGTTACATCAAGGAATTTGACCAATACTTAAAATTACGTGGCCCCAGATCCATCGCATTGCATACCATATCTATTTGCAAACAGTTGCAATTACAACTCGTTAATGTGCAAATAGTACTTATTCACGCAACATTGTGGGGTAAAACGGTATGTGGTCACAAGCTGTCCATGCATATCTTCGAGTTGTTAGTGTATGACATCTACTTGCAGTGATTTTCAGTTAGTAAGATGAATAAACACAGGCAAGGATGATCGAGTAAAGCACTTCAATATCGGGGTACTCTAATGACAGCATTAATCTAGTTGTTACGGAACTGAAAACCAGTGATACACAAAACAGTATCTCTTTACAAAAAAATAATCCTTGCCTGAGTCGGTGACCACGGTAATGGGTAATTTGGCTTTCATCCACCAATGGGCGTATAAATCTGAACGGTACACGACGAAGCCGGTCTGAGCCTCGCTCAACACTTTCTGCGACTTCAGCAGGTCTTCGCTGCGTGATCTAGTCTTGCGTGTACTGTCGTCTCTCGATTGGTTTTCTTTGTTAAAAACATCACATTTGCGTAATATATTTTCTCGGGATGGTCTACTGGATGTTTGCTGTTTATTGTCTGCAGGCTTCTCCCTGTATATGCGCATATGATAATGCAAACTGGGCTTCGTACGTTCAGTTATATTCAACGTGCTCCACTGGCACGGAAGAGGCTGTCGGACATTCTTTGGAATTTCAATATGGGTGCTCGGCTTTCGATATATCCTCGGCGGTACATCAGGTTTTATTTTTATTTCCGGTACGTATCTTTCGATATTCCTTCTTATAGAAGTACGTTTAATTTGAGATGTTGACACTGGAGGATTTCCAGCAAAAGTAGATGTGACAAATGTATTGGAGGAATCCATTACGTCTAAACTAGTCTCAGATGTAACACTAGTAACACACGAGGTCCGCGCGGTGGAGCCGAAAGGCGATGTACATCTACATTGATCTTCAAACGCCGCTGCCTCTATTTCAGACAATGTTAACTTTCGTTGATTTGAGTGGAAATTATGCGCTACACTAGTCTTGCTTTGACCGTCGGAGTCATTACTGGTGCCACCTGCGCTTGTATATTCTGGCATATTCAGTTCGGGGGAGGCCAAATTGCAACTACCGGCAACACCCGAGTCGGACGATCGCGGGCTGGGGCAAAGCGATCTATTGCAGCACTCACATTTCTTAACAACTTTACGCGTTTCCGACTGAGAACTCATTCTTTGCATGTGCGGGTCGTTTTTCTTTACATTCTCAGTTTCAACCATCGACCTAGATACAGATCGGCGAATTTTCTTGTCAGAGTTTAAAGAGTGTTTTCTAAAAGGCACGTTCGTATTCAGATTTACACTTAAAACTTTTAAGTCTTCGTCGTTATTGCGAAACATCGGAGGGGGATCAATAATGATCGAACCGACTGGACTCACGCGATCATTTTTGGGGGACGGCGGTTCTAATTCTTGAAGTAAATTTCCCACTGCATTGTCGTCATCAATATTGTCACGGGAATACCTTTCTTCCGTAGATTTCCATAACTTTGGAACATTATCATTCTTAGCGCTACGATTCGGAAAACTGCGACGCGTTGGAATGAAATCGGACTCGTTGTTTGTCATAGTTTCAATTTGTCTATTCTGATCCATATTAACTAAATCTTCACAAGCCATGTAAGACCTAACATCGATACTAGAATTATCGTTACTATGGGAATGTAGCAAAGCCGCACGTGGAACATTTTCAAATCCTGGAGGAATTTGTAAGCCGACCGACGGCAAAGGTAAAAATATATTTTTAGTACAGTCACCCTTTACGAATGGCTGTGGAACATCTAGATGCATATCTGTGGATGTATCAAAGTACCGAACATAACCAAAATTACTCCCACAGCTGCTACACGAAGATGAAATAGTTCTAGGACTAGGTGAGTCTAAGGCATTTTGGCGCATTATTTTCGAGGAGTCATTCATTTCAGCATCAGTGCAACTGGAGGTTGATTGTGTTTCCGTGGTGTCACTCTCCTCTCGATCACTGTCGTCTGAATTTCTATCACTATCGGAGCAGTCAGTTTCTGTGCCAATAGTGCCATCATCTTCAATTCTCAATCGTATGTGATTTTTATGTCTCCTTCTTACAGGTAATCCTGTCAATTCGAATGCCTTCGCCCACGGTCTTTCGTGCAATAATTTCCTTAACATCTGTCTGGTTATAACCTTTTTTTTAACTAAACGTGCAAAGTATTTCGTTAGGGAATAGTACGGCGATGCGGAGGGATAGCTAGGCGGCGGCAATGTCACATGATAGAGACTGCGGCGACTAGTATTGATGCAAGATAATGCCCCTTCTGAAGGAGATCGGGTGAGCTATGTAAGAAACAAAATATATTGCAATATTCATAATGACAATCTATCACATAGATATCAAATTGGTTATCAGTGCAAAGTATTTTATACTCACTTGAGGCAAAGACTGCGGTTGTCCTGGATCGTGCGAGGGACTGCCTGTGTTGGAGTGTTTCTGCAGCAAGCTGACCCAGTTGTCGGCCTCGGCGCGCGTCTGGCACACCGCGACTATCGTATCTATCATAGGACCACTTATCTCAAACGCATTTTTCCTTGTATCCGTATCGTCCAGTTTACAGACTGTTATACCAGTCAATGGAAGACAACCCTAAAACATGAGTAATTCCAAACAAACTAGTCTAATTCCACATATTGCAATATTTATATTAGTGATACAAGTAAAAGGGTATCACATATCTAAGTCACCATCTTTGCTTGATAAAAACATATTACTTGTCATAAAATAAATCCTAGCTATGGCTTAGCTGTTAAATATATTTAATACACTTTACTTACCTCATAAACAAACGCTGAAACTCTTTTACTAACTGAAAGTAGTAGTAAAGCTGAGGGGAAAAGGACGAGATATCTGTCCTGATGTGAAGGACCCACTGCCACACTTCCCATGTGCAGTACATCTCCGAGAGAGGTCAGCTCCCCGCCCGGCCAGCCACGCACCTCACCAGTCACTACTTGAAGCTCTAACTCTTTTTGACGCCGTAAAGCTGCACATCCGCTCTAGAACCACATTTAGTGTATTATAATCTAATCCAGTGGTCGCAAAACTTATTAGTCAGAGAGCTCTTTGTCAACATAAAACAATTGGGAGCCCAATCTGCATGTTTAGTAGTTTTATTGCCAACAATGTGCTTGTATAACCTTGGAAAAACTTCGGTAAATTAGTGCTCCACTTGGAGCGAATGGCAAGCATGGGGTTCTGGAGTAGGGATTTGTCAACCACTGGTTTAAACCATAGTTTTCTTATACAGTAACTTACTGCAATATCCTTATAGACTACAGATGCTCTATGTGTATCTCCCCTGTCTGGATGCGCTTCATGAACATGCCTTGCCAACTCTTGCAACATGGCTGGATACTTCCCGAGGCGACGGAAAGGTTTAGACAACCCAGCTGTTAACACAAGCACTCCAGGACATACTGCACCTGCATTCTCCATCCAGGTGTTTAAACCTTCCCTAAAAGTTATTGCATGCAATATATTGATAAATACATGCCTATGTTTTATTTTACCATTAACTCTTAATGATATGTTTCCATGCAACTACAATTTTTTCTTATTATTATATCTGTATTTGACATAACATATGAAATTGTTTAATATTTTTTCATATAGTATGTTATATATTTCATATATTACGTTATATTTGATATGTTCCTTAAAAAATGCACTGTTGTACTTGTTTTACATATATTATAACACTTACATTACTTGATGTAATAACTCACTTATACTTATCAAGGATGCACACAGCTTTAGGATGGCCTGCGCAATATGTTTGGTGAACTGCCTTAATCTTAGGAGCCCATTGCAGAAACAGCCCTCCCACCCTTTGGTCTGGTCCTGTTTTTGTTGAACACTCTTCAAGAAGAACTAAGAATTGTTCATGAGTTTGCAACACTTCATTTATGTTCCCTGTCAACTGTTTGAACTCATCCTTTGTTAGCCTTAAAAAAATATAAACTACCCTTTCAAGAACTTGTAAAAATTTGTAAGGATACTGTACTAATAATTAGCATGGGCATTACCAGCTGGTAACAACCATATTGAGTAGTACAGTGAAATTACAATATGATTTTTTAAATACTCACATTTCACTCTTTTCTAAAGGCTGTAAGAAGTTAGTAACAAGGCCTTGCATCTCAGCAACATGTGCCTTCTCAGAATCAATGATATCTTTGAGGACAACATTTCTAAATGCTTGAATTTCTGATGCTGCCCTAATTGGTGATGTTGTTAGTGATCCTGATGGATCTAAAACAAAAACAAAAAAGTACAAACAAGTTACAAACTTTTTTCAAGTTAGTTACAAAAGTAAAGAAGTAATAGTACTATAATCAATACAGAAAATTGTACACAGGCTATTTTATAGATACCTTTATGTTCAGTAACATAATTACTGGGGAACCATCCTGTTGTTTCACCAAGTGTGCCCTCCCACCAGCCACCTTCCTCTCTTTGGGTAACAGTGATAATGTCACCTTTCTTGAAACATAGTTCATCATTGTTTTTTCCTTTGAAGGAATAGATTGCTTTGACCAAGCAATTTTCAGTTGACATCATCTTTGTACTCTAATACCATGTTTTCTGAAAATAACGAAAAGTAAAAAGGTTGAACGAAGTGTCAATAAACATTAAATATAGTTTAATACCCAATTTCCCTTTTGTACTTATAACAACACAAGATACACTATTTTAATACACATACTTTTCATTAGTCATAGCAACCAAATTCTAGAAACTTAGCAAATACTAAGGAAAAAGAGGAAATGCATTCCATACCAGGATCGCGACTATTGAGATGTAGGCAACAACGTTTTGAATTTATGAAATATGTAATGTAACAGGTAAACGAAAAACGTATTTAACCTTAATAGGCTACAAGTACATGGAGGACAGATAGGAATTTCAGTAAAATTTCTACGTACTAAAAGAATTATAATTATATCCGCTTCTCTCACGGTCTTCCAAAAATAAATATCCAAAGAGTATGTACCTAATTTACTCTGCACAGATTACAGATATGTAGCACAGATCTTGATGGAATTTGGCACATATGTAGAGGATAGTCTGGAAAAATATTTAGGTTACCCCGCACTCACTTTTGCTTCTTTAATTCCACGCAGAGGGGGTCGCGGGCGGAAGCTAGTTGTAAATAAATGTAGGTAGAAAAAGAATCTCTTATTAAAATCGTAATATACGGTCAAAAATGTATTTGCTCAGAAATACGGTGTACAATTGTGATTTGTTTTCATTGCTTTATTACGGTTTTTTTTATATTTTTATGGTATCGATTGAAAAAATGTTACTATTTTATTTTACCTTACATATTATATTACCTTATACCTTATTTACTCTGTGGCTAGCTTGATTGACTGACCGATTGTCAGCTGTCAAGCTTGACAAGCTATCCTCTGTAACAAAATAACCGCAAATAAAATAATAATATTTGTTAAAATAATAATGATGTAAATGGTGTGTACAATTTTGGTCCTAAAAACTCCCAATAACACTCAAGTTATATATATTTTATGTGTACATTCGGTATCAACCCTGGGTGAGGTTGACACCGAACATACAGTACTTAAGGCATGAGGGGTGCACCGTCCATAATCAATGGTACACCCCCAATGCGGAACACGGGGAAATAGATCCACGTAATGCTGGTTTCAGAAACACTGGTTTATTGGATGAGATGTGTCACCTTATACCGTCTTAACTGATGAGCAAACTGCTGATCCTTTACACAGATAACATTTGAGTGCGTAACTGATGCTAGCGCGGCATCACGTGCGGCCCTCATCTCACTGGCTTCCTGCTAACAGTCCTGCAGATTTTCAGACTTTTCCTCTTATTACGTTATCTTTGATCATGTACCAGCTCCGCTTCGTTATGGTCGTTAGGACTAACATATGCCTTAATTACTTAATTTATTTCTAGTATCTTTATTCCAGTGATGGGTACTCATTCTATTGAGTTAACAAAGTAGATGCATTATTATAAATGGAAAGCTACAGTTTTAAAAGACGGGCATCACATTGTTGCCATCTGATATTTATTGTGATAAGAACAAGTTGTCTAAACATGTGACACTTTATTGTAAATTTAATAATGGATCAAAATCTCGAAGATACTTTATTCCAAGTATTACTTATTGAAGATCAGGATGCCATTATTCATCTTATAGCTCAAGGTATTTTAAATTACACACTTATGCATTTAACTCATATAAATAAATAAATAATTTGCAAATTGTAATTTTACAACTGAATTATTTTTGCCAGGTGCAAATCCAAATAAAGTAACTAAACATGGAAAAACTTGCTTCTTATTATTTGAAACATACTGCTGCCAAAATTACCATAAATTACTTACTTTGAAAATGGTTTTGAATAGTTAAGAATAGCTGTCAAATTCAAAAACTACATTAAATTATTTCTCGATAACTGAAAAAAATATTTACATCGTGCAAAAAACAAAAGATCGG
>JAOCNA010000001.1:5237693-5257711 GCA_026546675.1 Papilio helenus
AAATTGTAAATGAAGTACTTGTACCTTACAATGTAACTAGGAATTGATCTTGACATCGTTTGTCGGGGAGAAAACTCCATAGTTAAAGAACTTTTATAGCAAACTGTCTTACTTAGTGTTTATCTAGAGAATAATGATAGTTTGTTCATTATAATTAACGCACAGTACAAAAACACAAATTGTAAAGGAACTACTTGTACCTTACAATGTTACTAGGAAATACTCTTGACTCTATAGGTACAGAACTTTTGTAGCAAACTTTTAGCAATGCACTCTCTTTAGACAGTAAGAGAAGGAATACACTTAACATTATAGAAATTGTCTTGCTTTTTTCTTATGAAATCTTAATGATTTTTTATTGTTTACAATCAACGCACAGTACAAACTGTATGGTAATGGTATGCCCATTGGTTTGAACTGTGCGTTTTAAAATTTCTTGATACATTTCTGAGTACACACAGTAATTTCCTTATTACTTTTGCGGTTTGCATAAAAAAGTGAGGTGTGGGGGCCAACTTCACGCTAAAAATTGAAATTGTTTTTACGGAGAAAGTAGGAACTCTCAAACCCTCTCAAACGATTCTCAAAGGATTTGCATAAAAAAGTAAAAAAAATGAGTTGAGGGGGGGCTAACAAGTGGTGGTTTCAAAGTAGTGCTGCCATCATCAAAAAAACACCGCCATAGGACATGTCCTATTACATGTAATCAATCGGTACAGCCAGGTTAAGACCAGTTAAGACTTGGACATGAAGGAACCAGAAGGGACCGTTGATTTTTGAAACGGAATGTAAATCATTTTCTATTAATCAAACGTATTCTTAACAAATTGCTTAAAATCGATGTTTTAAACGTTGTTTGAAGTAAATAAATGGAAATCCAAAAAACTAGCTGAAGTTATTGCTTTAATTTAAATAAGAAGCGTAACAAGGTAAAAGACAAAAAATAGGAACAGTGCCTCTAAAACTTATAAAAAATATTAAACCTACGGTACACTAATTCTATTACGGACGCTTGCATATAATAATCGCACCGAATCGCAGTATCCCACATTACGACGTGAACCAGCAACAACGACGTAAGCATCACCAGCCTCTACCAAACGTTTAATTTTACAATAGTCTAGAGCTGCTCTGACCCGATTCTCAACTTCATAATCCCATGCAGCTTTTGCTTCTTCAAAATAATGTATTGTCCTTATGCCTTTAAAAAAACGCAGTTGTCTCGACGTATGACAAGTCCTGGTTACGGCTATAATGGGACAAGGTGGGTTTACGTGGGATAGTATTTTAGCTGTTCTACCGGAGTTTGTTAAGCAAATAATTATAACTGCTTGTGATCGTAAAGCAAGCTCAACAGCTCCAACGCATATCGCTTTAGTTGGTTCTTCTAAAGAACTTTGCATGAGTTCAAAATTTCCATATATGTGTGGTTTCCATATAATCCTCTCTGCGTGTCGACATATAACAGCTGCAGCTGCTAAACAATGCTCAGCCATACGTACAGCATCATAAGCTGGTGCAAATTTTCTTAATGGCGAATCATAATGTAACTCTAGAGCAATAACATCTGCACCGTCTAAAACTAAATTAGCTATATCAGAAACACACAACGTAGGTATTTGTTCATTGATAACAGCTTTACTAATACACGGTTTGCCAAGATTATTACATTTAGCCATGATTATTTTCTGAGCTATAAAAATTTTTTCAACAGGCAGATCGGTGCTTAGAATACTTCTATCCAAATATATTCCGTCAGCTTCGGTTAGAATATCATCAATATTATCTAATCCTTGGACGGTGTCAATCGAAGCGAAAACTAAGATATGATTTCCTTTATTGGATAGAATATTTCGTATATGCCGAATATCGTTGCCGCTTTGAGCATTTGGTAGTAAAACTGCATCTATATCAGAAGAAACTGCCCATTTTATTTGTTCTTCTAGTTGTTCGAAGTTCTGCTGTGATATGTCACTATGGGATATAGATTCTAAACTTTCCTTTTTATTTAAATTAGGGATTTCCCGTGGAACTTGCGAAATTTGTACTGCCATTTTGGGTCCAATCGTTCCACCAGTTACTACTGAACATTCTATAGAATCATCACCAACTTCAGACACAATCAATTTAATCTTATTAGCAGTTAAACTGTCAATAAAAACTATATCATTAACCTGCAAATCAGTTAGATGGTCATATCCGATATACAAACAATCCGCAGTGCCGCATTCACGCCATGTTGCATCCGTCGTTAGTCGAATGGTTTCATTTTGTATAATCTCAACTGTTGTGTGAGGTCCTCCTTTTAAGTCCCCCGAGACAATATCCGGCCCTCTGACGTCGATTATAAGTGCTAAAGGATGAACGTACTGCAGTTCTGTGCTGTAATTGTAAACAGCTTGTCTAATACTTTGTATTATTTGTCCACATGCTTCAGGCTCTAGCTCCCTTATATTAAGATGAGCCACGGTCATTCCTGCAGCTATTAGTTTCTGAATTGTACTAGAGTCTTTATTGCTATAACCGATATCGCACATAAGACCCGTTTTAAGCTCTTCACAAGGATTTTCATGCACATTACTAGAGCAATAATGTTTTAACAGGGATTCCTTAACACCGCCTTTTTTTAATTTTGGAAGCGATTCCAAAGGGATATGCCAAGGTAATGCCATTACTATATAAATTCGACTCTATAGGAGACAATAAAAAATCCAAATCAATATAAGTGGCAAAGTCAAATGTTAATTTGACAATTTATAATTTAATCTTTTTAGATACAAAAAAGTATGACATTTTGACATTTTATCAAAGAGGTTGTATTAGATCAGAAAAACTGAAATTCTGTTGTAAGTTACATTGCATTCTATAATGCATTTCCTGTATGCCACATTGAGCGTACTATAATCTCCTTCTATTATCGTAATGAAAACTAATTAGAATTAATTAATATAATTCCATACAAATTGTTGGAGTTTTCATATGTTTTGTTACTGGCAGGCAACACTTTACACAAGAAGAATGGGTTTATTTAATATTGGAATATGTATTTAAATTTTGTAAATTGTACAACTGATGATTTAAATAATGACTTATGATCTCGATACATACGATGTAACATTATAGAAGGATATTTTTAAATAGAAGATTGTATAAAATGTGATTGTTTGATACTTATAATATATTTATTAATTATTAACTACATGAAGACGAACACAGTGTTTGAATAGCCCTACACCTCCAGAGCCCGGGGGGGGGGGGAGAAAGTAACCGTCGAACAGAATATTTGAAAGATTATAACCAAGGATGGATTCAATAAAAATCAAACCGTTTAGAAATAAGGAAGATTATAAAATTTGGAGGAAGCTTATTGAGTTATTTTTAAATTACAAGAGAATAAACATTAATATTAAGAATGAAGAAATTTTGGAAAATAAAGGGATATAAAGGAAGCTGCATGGATGAAAAACATTTACATTATGTTCTAAATTTTGAAACAATTATTGAAATTTTTCGAGGTGAAATATTCAGGAAACATTTTATAGAAAGATTTTTAATATCATTAAAAGATATCATAGCCTGGTCAGAAGAATAAAAACCCTCGCCGTGGCATTGACATCAATATTGATTTGTCATCGAGTCGTCAAAGTATTTTATTCTAATTTCGGTGTAATTCTAGATTTTGTGATAATTTCAACTGTTGATACACTGCGTATTAGCGTATAGTATTCAACTTTATGTATAGGGAATTAACGTAGAATAAGATTAAAATACTGAATTTAATCTATATATGACATTTAACTCATTAGATGTATTGACGTTAATGTAAAGTGTTGCAATATTAATTAATATTGTGGCGCCCTCGAGTTATACTTTTAGGCAGATTTAAATAAAGAAAATAATGTTTCAAATCGTCAGTTTGCTTAGATTATCTCTAGTATGAGAGATATTCAATTTAAAAAAAAACATTTATTTCTCCACAATCATCCATTCAATGATATGATCCAATAAAATAAAATATTTTAATTTAACTTCAATGTAGACAGTAAAATGTTTGACTTATTTGACAAAAGGCCTTGTTACACCAATACATACCATATGAAAAAAACATGGACGAATTGGAAAAATTAAAAAATTGGTTTGCTTAACGAGGTTGCATGACTGCGTGTCACGTTAGGTCTTTGGCAGAATAATAAAACGCTTAAGTTTATTTTGTCAAGATCTAAGGATTGTTGAACTTTTCCGTGAAGTGATTTTTCGGAGTTAAGTGTTTTAAGTTGTGCCTATACCGTACTGTTTTTCTAAATCAGCAAAACGAACTACTATTTCTTATACCTTACGTTTGTACTGTGCGACCGTGAAGGTTGAGAATGTTACGTCATTTTCCCTCTAGTGTCTTGTAGAAACATATATATTTTGGTTTGTTTGGTGCATCAGTGTTTTTCGCAAGATATTAACAAAATTAAGTGCAAAGTTATAGTAAGTGTATTGAGTTGTTAATAAATATTGGCGCTCTTACACCGGCTGCGACAAGATGCCGCCATGTTATGTAGTTTTGCTGTCAACTACTGGTCGCGGTTAGCCCTGCTTTATTACCCTTGGAAGATTTATCTTTGTTTGGACTAATGTAAGTAACATTCCTGCTTATTTTACTCCCGATAGAATGGTAGCTATACAATACAATACTATTAGAAAGATAACTGTTTGGTGTTGTTTACTGCAGTTTATTGACAGTCAATGTATTTATGACGTCATGGAGCGAGTTCATTTGGAATTTTAGACTCCTAAATCCTGATACCAACGTCTTTTGGCTATTTAGATACCTAGAAGTTATAGCTATATAAGTTTTGAGGTATTTTATCATTTAATATTTGTTGTAAGGGTATTTAGGTTTAACATTTTTAGGAAAGACATAAAACGTACTTATTATCAAAACATGTTTATAAAATTGTAATGTTAATAAATTGGAGGATTAAAGAAAATTTGTTTTCTTAAAGGCCAATATGATTACTTTCAAACTATTTGAGAAGAATCTATTTAGAAATACTGCTTTTTACAAATACATTTATTGTAGGTTATATTGTATTTTAATCATGTATTTATTATGTTTAACATAGCTAATTCACTTCTAAATGTCTTATAGGAATGAAAAAATAATAGGCACAAGCTGTTGTCTATGCCTCCATCCTTATGGAATTATAAAAAAACTTGATTTGTAGCCGCCTATATTCTATTCCAGGTTGTAAATTACCTTTCTGTTCCAAATTTTATCCTGATCCTATCAGTTCAGAAGTTAGTGAAGACAATCATCCATATATCCAAATGTTTGCATTTACAATGTTATGTTTGACTAGATTTTTCCTGCATCACACTCCATGTTAAATTAGAAAAAATGTATGTATCTTATGTTAGTATCTTATGAGTTTATCCAGATTATATTCTACATATTTAGGAGAAACAGTTTTACGAATGGCCATTCGTCCATGTTACATTTATAATATTAAAGAGAAGTTGAATAGACTTGTATGTAACTGTAATTAATGTAAAATATCTAAAGAAAATTCTTGGATCAGAAACAAATATAGATTATCCATAGAACAAAACATAACTTATGCCCATAACCACTGATAAATGGATACATCATTGCTTGGAAATGATGGCTTTTGCTTTGTTAAGACTTAAACATACCCATGGATGTTTTTGACAGTTAACTTTGTCTCTACTATGATTTAGAACATTCACCGTCAATATTAACCACAACCATCAGAGTCAAAATGGTGAAATTAAATAGGTACAAAATATCATTTCTAATAGCCTATTTATAGAGATCAGTGACTATAACCTGTGGATATTTGAATTTGGAATTTCATTTTCGAATTTGAAGCAGTTGTTGTTTCTATCTCTACTCTTCCACATTTATATGTGTCTATTGTTTTCTGGTGGTTTTTATGTTACCCTTTCTTTGGTATGACACCTACATTTGGTCAACGGCCACAGTCTTTGTAATGCTTACCTAGCATATTTCAGTAAGTTGTTAATCTTAGATATAACATCAATGATTGTGATATGATGTGTGTCAGTATGTTACTACCTCAGATTTTGTATATTCAAAAGCTGGATAGTAATTTGTTTACTGCCTGTCCCCACTTTACAAATTAAATACAACCTACTTTACGCTGTGATGATGTAGCTTTCTAAAGACAAAATAATTTTAAAATCGTTTTTAAGTTGATTTGTGGCAAATGAGCAAGTGGCCACCTGAATCTACCAAGTTGCGAAGTGACCGCTGCCCATATATATCCTGCAATTGCAGGTGCTTTGCCTACCCTTAATAAACGGAGGATGACATGCACATACATTAAGAGGATATTTCCCTTCCTATGAGGCACCTCCTCCATTAAATCAAACAGGTGGAAATGGAAAGCGCCTAACATTAGGCCTCTAGCATGCACACTCGTCAGTCAAAACGGGTAATTGTTTCCACTTCACGCCTGTCTTCTGTGTAGTTGTGGTATTGCATTGTGCAAGCCAACCCATTTTTCAGTTATTTTGCGAAAATTGTAAGAGATAGTGAAGTGTTATTGCAAAATCACTTCATTTTATCTTATGGGGTTGACATTCAGGCTTACAAAAATATTAAATTCTCCTTATGTTTTTTGCATTATAAAGCTATTGTTCAAAGTAGTGCATTTGAAATACAATTGATCAGCACATTTGACTAATTGAAACTTTACATTAAAAAAAAAGACAGCTTTATATGGTAAGAATTTAAACAGCTTGATGTAGTGCCGCCAACTCATCTTGAGAGTTCACTTTCATATGACACAAAACTTGTAAGAGATACATTTCTAATTGTTTTTTCTACTGTGAAATGTTACATTCAGTGGCAATTGAAAATTATAAATCAAGTTCTTTATTTCATTTTTGTTTAGTTGTTTAAACTGGTTTTTATTCTTCTCTTCCTATGCATCCCATTCCCTGTCTAATCTATCTTGCCATTATTTCTTTTAAAAGGAAGGGTGTAAGGGAATTAGACACAATTAGGTTCCTGTTACATATCAAACACAACACAGATTTGCTTCCACTTTGTGCCGGTTTTCTGTGAGGCCAAGTTATTACAGATGGTCAAATAAGTCCTTATCCCTACAGAAGGTCGGCATAGTATGTGCTGCTCTTCCATACATTTCTATCAGCCGTCATATCTGTATCCACTCCCTTCTTAAGCATATCCTTTTTTACACAAGCCATCCATACTTTCTTCGGCCTTTGTCTACCTTTGTAGCCATTCACATTCATTGCTGGCTCTATAATTATACATTTTATCTTGTTTAAATTCGAAGATTCAAAGATTTATTTATAAAAATAGGTACAAAATTTGTTTTAACAAAATAGTGGTTGAACGCTTGATTCCTACTCCTACTGAATTTGTATACATGAAGTAATTAAAGTATCTCAAATTGTATAATAATTATTCACATTTCTAGTGTTCATTTCAACTAAGCTTTAACCTTGTGCTAGGGCATGGTTTAAAGCAGAAGCCAAAAGGTGGCATTAAAACTATTAACTCTTATTTCCCAAACCATATATTTAGCCAAGAATTATTAATTTTGAATGCGGCTATGGGAATTGCAAATAAGCTTTTGTTTACTTGTTTATACAAACAGATTTAACATTAGTTAAACCAGCAACAACTACATTGTTGCTGAGTGGGTTACATATGAAGTAGAAATATTTTTATATCAACTAAGGAGTGAGGTGTTTCAAAGCCTAATTCACTATTTTGGCAATATATAAAAATGGCCTTCAGTTAAATGGGGGGGAAAAACGTCTAAAAACAATATGTAAACAAATAACCGATAATGAGGTACTTTATGATTTTTAATTGATTACACACTTTAACACAATATTAAGTATTAGCTGTTGCTCGCGACTTTGTCCACATGGAATTAAAAAATATTAAAAAACATAGCATGCTACTCACTGATAACAACTTTTTAATGGTAAACGAATTTTTGAAATCAGCTGAGTAGTGTTTGAGTTATTTCAATACATAGAAAAATAATAAAATGTAAATCTTTCCTCTTTATAATATTAGCATAGATTGAGCTATAGTATACCGTAACAAATATATGTTCTTCCAGAATCAGTAGTACCACCGCCAGCAGTACCAAGGAGTCACGGAGCACCACAACGAGGCGCTGTTCAGCGCCGATTACATAAATGATCCATTTATGCAAGTTCTGGGCATCGAAAATGCAAGGTTTGTACCTTTTCAAATATTTTTCTTGTAATACTTTAGAATAAAAATATACCTTTGTATTAATTGTTTTATAAATATCTTTTATCTTATATTCTACAGGTATTAGGTGTCTTGGAATAGATTTGTTTTTCATGAACTTGTCATACTTAATTATTAATACCTTGATCTTGCGATTATACGTAAAACACGCATAGACTTACTTCTCTTTGTCTCTAGTCCTGGCTTTTAACTCAATGCTCATATTTGTATATGGTTTCTGGCGTAAGTTCTGGGAGCTGCTAGAATACCCTGATTTCAACATTGTATACATTACTTTGTAATCCAAAGACTATGTTATAAGTCTGTCTGTCTGTCTGTAATCTTTTATTTTCGAACATTTTATGGTACTATTTAGATTGCAAGTTTTTGGTTTTCAGATCAGTGATTCAAACAAGCGAAAGTGATTTGTTGATTCTATAAAGTTTTTAGTATGTCGGCCTTACTTTGGGAACTAGTTCTTTTTAATTTTCGAGAATGTAGAAATTATTTTAAAGTGGTTCGTACAGGACACTACTATTTACGTGAGAGGTGTACTTTTCTCGTTTCCGGCGTACTGTCTTGCTAAGATACTCGTTAAAAGGTTCAAGCATGTACTTTGTTACCTCGCTGCCTGATGTGTGGATAAAATAGAAGAAAAAGGACATTATATGGTTTTTGGTCTAGCCTTGGTGTCTCAACTTAATATTGCATTTCAGAAATATGTTAGGCATGTTTATAGATGTAATTGAATAATCTATTACATTGCCTTTGTCTATACATTTCTTTATGAAGCTTGAGACTGGATCAAAGCAGATCGAGTTTTGTAATTTAAATACGCATTCCTACAGCTAAGGTTTAGGCATGTGTTTAATGTAATTGTCTTTTTTTTTTCAAAAACTAAAAACAATAAGTATTTCAATGAAATATCTTATTAATTACACATCCTTCTTCAATTCTATAAGTATTAATAAATCCAGAATTCTCGTAAATTTTTCCCATATTCTTTTATATAATAATGATATGAGATGGCGTAGGAGTAATTTCATGGATGTTGCCCATTCCTTCGTCGTTCTTATTTCTTTGGGACGCCATCACCAGTCGTTTGCTATCTTAAGATCGTCGGTTCGAAAGTTGCCGCGATTTTCAAAATAGTAGAGCAAATATATATAGTTGACATTTTATAAATTCGTGTCCGCCGTATAGTTATTACGCATGTACTGACCAAATAGACTAGTCCCTTGTTCGGCACGCAATACTCGAACGACGAAAGTATCTAAGAACAACAAAAGTATCCAAGAATTTGCGTAGCCTTATTACGATGGACTTAAATATACACGATGTTCAAATTTCAGATACGGGAATATCAGATAGAACAATGTTTACTATCATGTCAGCACCGAAACGTACTTAGACTACTACAACTAATTTTTATTAAATGTCAATTGATATCGTAATCAGAGACCGGTTGTAATATGTCATGCCACCTCTTTTTATTACACTAGATCTTGTTTATTTGGATTCTTCGATGGGTGGGAATTAAAGAATTTTTATGCGTGGCATGCGTAAAAAAGAGAAATGTATTTGAAATTTTGAAGCTTACGAAGTCGGTAGCACCTTTCTTGGGGACAATGAGGAAAATTGACGTGATAGAGAGGTCGCCTTTTGGTTCTGACATGTGATGTTCGGAAACCCAAGCGCCCTTATCTCTTACCTAATTTCTATTTATAGACGATCGATGTTCTTTCCTTGTGATTCCCACGTAATATTATGCCATCGACAGTTGAGAGATTTAATATTTATTGTCCAAGGTTGATACCAGGCTTTATCTTCCCTGCCTTAGCAGGGCGGTACAAGTTATAAAGATATACACATTTTAAAAATCTGTTGCTTGTCAAAATTGGGTTGGCATTTCTTGCAAACAATTTGTCTAAGTAAATATTATGATTATCCTAATTGTAATTACAAGCTTTTTTTAGTTTTGATATTCAAATATATTATCGCAATGTCTTATCAGTTAATCAAACTGTTCAGGAGACAGGACCTTAACGTTTACCGCTTTATAATATTAGTGTTGCATATCTACAGTTTAAATACAAATATAAGAAAATGTACTGCTGGCCCTTTGTTGAAGCCTCGTCACATGAAAAGCGAGTGAGTTGTTATTTGACTAATGTGAATTCGATCTTCATAGTACTGTGTATACTATGTTATCAAAAGCTCGTGTATTTATTGAATACATTATCCTTATTATATTGGATAATGTTTGATCCTTTGAAAATTAAGATTCTATTGGAAAGCAAATAGAATATTATATTTCAATATAGAAATCAAACGCTATTCAATTGGGCTGGTTATCATGGCGACGGAGTGACGGCAGAGTCGGTAGGCGGTCTCCATGGCTACGGAGGTGGCGGCGGCGGCGGCTGCGTGTGCCTCCGCCGCGGCGGCAGCTCGCGATCGCGATCAATCCTCGCGAAGGAAGCCCGCACCCGCCTCCGCCACCTCCGTGCCCCGTGCTCCGCGCATCTCCTCAGCGCACCCGCTCCAACCCAATATGTTTCTAATAAACTGATTCAATACAACTTATAAACGATACGAGGAAATCTCTATCATTACATGAGAAAATTTGTTTACCTCTGGGAAAATGGTGCTTTGACAAATAAAACTTGTGTGATTATTCTTTTATGATTTTTTTCTAGTTTGTATCCTTGGCTCGAATAGAAAAATATATTTATGTTACTCGCTGACAAAAGATCTTTCAATTGAGTTTTTTTGTAGCAAACAATAATTAGAGCTTTTCTCTTAATATAATTACAAATTAGTTACATGTAAAACTTAACTTTGTCGTTCATTTAGCTTCATAATGTTAATAGAAATAGCAATCGCAAAGTAATTTTTTTATTATATTGAAAAGGGAGTTAAAGAATCCACTCCAGATTCGAACTACCGACCTTTCAAGGATTACCACAAAAACAAGTCATAAACTAATTGTACTCGAATTAACTATTCGTTTTATTTTTATTTCCACTTTCTGGTCTCTCTGTATTCGACTAAATTAACTTCATTGAAATATTTATTTGGTTTATCTAATCGCGATATCAATTTTGGAAAGCATTTTTGAGAATTATGGTAATTAAATGTATTTGTCTTGCTATTATTCTTAAAACAGTAATAAATGAAGCTGCCAATTTAGGCAATCAAGGTCTTTCGTTATTTGTTTCTATTAATTGACGTGATACGGCATCTTTTATTTAAAAGACTCGTCTGATTTTTTAACTTTAATTTTGGTAACACAAGGTTTTAATAAGCCATAAAATTCATACTGTGCTTCGAAAGTGACTTCAGGACACATTATTTCATTTATACGCTAATATTGGTGTATTAAAAAATTGACACGGTCATAGCATGTACCTAAGGATTTAATTCATAGATCATCACAAGTGGTTTTTATTTAAGTACTTAATTGGCAAAGCCCAAAGTACCTTAAATAAAATGTACAGTATAATTTAATCGAACTAGACATCTAACATTACCTGTCCAGATCAAATAAAAACGTTATCAATGGGTTTATCACTGTCGGTGAATGTTTATTTTTTTCCTAAAGCATAATTTATAATGTAGTTCAGACGAGATGATGGTTATCGCATTTCCTTGCTGCCTATTACGTTAAATAGACTATATCTAGCTATAAGCAATATCTATAAGGCGATATGTCTGTCGGTCGACAAAAGATAGCTAGTCCTGAATTGTCGAAACAGGAAACTGATTAGACACACGCTCTATGACATTATTGCAGTTATGGATATAAAAGTGAACAAGTACCGCCAGTTTCTATCTAAAATGACTGAAGGTAGATCGTAAAAAAATGGCCTATACATGTTTTATGATATAATCTTAAGAATATCATTGTAGACTGGAACACACTTGAAAACTAAGTAGATCATACTAATATTATAAATACGATAGTTTAGATGGATGGATGTTTGTTAGAGTTTGTAGCCTAAACGGCCGAACGGATTTCCATGAAATTTGGTAAAGATGTACAACATAGTCTGACAGAACACATAGGCTACTCACTTTTGTTTCTTTATTAATTCGAAGCGGACGGAGTTATAGGCGAAAACTAGTAAGAAATAAATACTATTGCCAGATGTGGTGGTTTAAATATCACGCGCAAAGGATTATAAAAGTTTACGTGTAAATATAATTAAAACGTAAAACTTTATGTATCTAATCTTCAGATATCACAGGAAGTTAGGGTTTACGAAATGAATGTGACTAAATTTAATGATATTTGTGGTTAGTGACGTCATAATGAATCATTTCAATCATAATCGTGACTAGCGTATTGATAGTTTTATATAAATGTGTCATTGTTACTGTGGGGTTTAACTGTTATACTTGTTTAAAACAGATTGTCTTTAATTTTTCTCGAAAAAAAAAGTATTTCGCCAAGAGACGTATTGACTGACCATTCGTATTTAGACTGACAAATAGTTAATCTCGATTTATTGCATTTAAAATGAACTATTGTTATTAAAGTCAATAAAAGGTATTTCATGATTCATAAAAGGATCTTATTTATTTAATTACATAAGAAATAATCGAGCCGGTTGCTAGGAAACCTAAACTCACTAATAATTAATGCGAAAGTTTGTATAATTGGGTGTTAGTTAATATATATCTCTAAAACATCTCAAGAGATCTCGCTGAAATTTGGCATAGATGTGGAAAATAATCTGGAAGGACACAGACATTTTTTAATTCCGCGCGGATTATGTCGTGGATAACAGCTTGTAGTTACATACATCTATCTACGTTTTCTATTTGGTTTGTCGCCGCTCTGTCGATATTCCCTATTGACACGATATACCACTTTAATTTTCTTCGCCTCTTTCTTGTTAACCTACATAAAACATTGGTACAAACATTTAAGATACTACGGTCTTAATAGACCGGTGTAAACTTTTTAAAACGGCAAATACAAAAACATCAGTAAAAATTAGGTTTTAAATGCAATTATTTTTATGCTAGTAATTGTTTTAAGAGTAAAGGATTATCAAAATTTTATTATAATGTTGAAAGTCGCCAGTTTTTTTAATATTTTATTTTTAATAAGACTAGCATCATTTATATTATGTAGTGTTTTAATATTATTTTGTCTTTGGCATTGCAACGCGTGTTAGTTTCAGTTCATAATTTATTAAACATAAATAGAGGAAGTCTGGAACGTGATTTCAAAGAAAATTGCCAAGAATTCTCAAGAAAAAGCGAAGCAAATTGTTAAGCAAATTCAAGGCAGACAAAGCTTTATGGAAATTAATTTTAATTCTTATTATTTGAACAAGTGCTAAGCTGTAGTGACAATTGAGTGAAGTGCTTCTTTTAAACTTGCGTCTATACTAATATTATAAAGAAGAAAGATTTTTATTTTATATTATTTATTAATATTATTTTTTATAACTAGCTGTTGCTCGCAACTTCGGCCGCGTGGTATTAAAAATATAGCCTATGTTACTCACAGATAAATTACCTTTCTAATGGTGAAAGAGTTTTTAAAATCGGTTCAGTAGTTTTTGAGTTATTTCAATACATACAAAAATCAAAAAAATACAAATCTTTCCTGTTTATAACATTATTATAGACGAATAAACTCAAAAACTACTGGATCTATTTCACAAATTAGAAAACTACATTATCATTAACATAAGCTTGATTTAATGACAATACAATATAGGGCAGGGGTAGCGAGCCTTTATGCATCAAAGTGCCATTTTTTGAAGAAATATATAATGCTGTTTTAGACGTGCCATCAAATAATTTCGACTGATTATTACTTCAATTCCATGGTAATGGTATCGTGTTCTCTTTTTATGTAATACCTGCTTCATACATACGTAGTGTTTTTATGATCATCGACGTAAACATCCTGTCGTGTGCCATCTATGACACGCGTACCAGTGGTTTGCCATCCCTGATATTTTTTTTGTAGATAGGAATTCGGTTTTGAATTCTGCATATGTCTAAACTAAGCTTTAGTCCTAAATTAGTTGGAAGGTGAATAAATAATTTATACCCAGCTAGAAATTTCTATTCAAATTGTGTTTCCTTCGCATTTCTGTGTTTCCTTTTATACCATAAATCAAATAAAATATTCGCCAGCGGTGTTATTTCATGGGTTCGAATAACATTTATTTTAACACGTAAATCTGAAAGAATAAAATCTCTCCGTAGCACGTAATAATAAGGGTCCGAAAAGGTGAATCGAAAAGGGTCTTATACAATCTCCTCTCCCTTCGTCCCTTAAAATATCGATGTTCGTGTTACTTCGATTAGATGTGTTTCTACAGAATCTGCTACTTGTGTTACAAATACATAGGTTTTCTCTGAATAACCTAGTTGATACGTTGATAATATGTTTTAGAAGAAATGTGACAATTTCTAATGGCATTGAACGTGATATAGATGTTATGTTCCATAGATATCTTGCATATTTATTATGTCTCAAGAACTATGTTTATCAAATATCAAGTTATCTCAGGTCAGAATGTAAAGTACATTGATAGTATATGGAATGAACTTGGCTTAAATGTTTGAATGAATTTTTAGGTCGCACGATCTGTCAATATCGTTTAAATTGATATTCAATCTGAAAGCGAATGTTTTATTTGTGATATACCATATGCACAATGTTTATAGCGTCATTTAAAAGATCAAATAGTGCTTTAAAACAATTCTACTTGGTGCAAATATTTTTTCTACTGTTTGTTTTGGGCATTTTGCTTAAAGCCTGGACTTTTATCTGGTGACTTATACGAAAGTAATTTTGATCAATTTTTATAAGCCATAGAAAGTTTAAATATGTTAGCCCCTCTTTTGATCAATCTATCTGTCGCTTGGTACTAAAAAAATCATTATTACCTTACCGAGCAGAATAAAACCGTTTCGAAAAAAAAAGGCATCGGGTCAGTGGTTTGAACGGAAAGGATGAGAAAACGAGATGAACACAGATAACGATAATGGTTAGGAAAGAGATGGGAATATATTGTTTCAAATGGATTTATTATTTAACCGGAGCGCGACCCACCGCGAGCGCACGAGCGGTTGGTACAGTCACGCACTAATTCTCGTTTCGACGTTTTTTTTTTCACCCAGCGTTTTGTTTTACAACAAAGTAAATAAAACGCATAACGAGCCGACAAACATGTTTTTTGTCCAAACGACTATTAGTGCTGACTGTATAAATTATTTAACGATCAAACAAATAAATGTGGACCCTTAATTATGTTTACTTTTTAGGATAAAACAATGACAAATCATCAGTTCTAGAAGTTTAATAAATCTGTTTAATTATGGATGAATTAAGCTGTTAACATTTCAAGTATTTCTGTTGCAACGTTTCGAACAGTCGTATAATTTACTGACTTATAAATTGTTTATGCAAAACAGACTCCACTCTCAGTAGTCTGTGGTTGTCTTTGACAGATGACGTTTGAAATAAATGCGCGCGAAAAGCTAACTTTAGAGTATCTTTTTAGTGAAAAAAATTGCATCATGGTTTTAATTTTTCTGTTTTTATAAAACATGGACTGTTTGACTCACTCTAAACGACTTTTTAAATGAGTAAGGGCTGCAATTTATCTCTCATTCTGAATTCTAGCCATAAAAACGTGCTATTAATTTGAGATTATCCAATACTATATTGAATTATTACTATTGCACGAAGCAATGAGAATGTCTATTAAAATTACTTCAAACCAGTACGATTTCCTCATTTGCTTTCAGAGTGCTTTATTCAAGCTAATCGTAATGCACGAAATGTGTGTTTTTTTACAACAATAGCGCTGTAGTGAGCACAAAAACTTGGTATATCAGTTGGAAGCTCGCCAAAATACGTTCATACGACTCTGACACGTGTTTTGCAAATAACAGAACATTAATGCAACGGAATGTTAAAAATTCGTACGATTCCTGCCAGTAATTACATAAACATGCAATTTTTAGATATTCAACAAATTCACATACTATATTGCGTTTTGCTGACTTAGCGCGTGCGTACACCTGAAACTAAACTATCGCACAACTGTTTAGTCTTGCTTTGATTGCTATGAGCTTATATGGAAGTGTGCACTACTCGATTTTAAGTTGTGCAAATAAACAGTTGAATTGGCTACGAAACAATCGACAATCGCAAAACAATCGACAATCGCAAAACTGTTGTGCGATAGTTTAGTCAAAGGTGCGCCCGCTCTTACAGGAGTGTAATGTTTTTGAAAAACAAAAATTGGCTAGACCAATTTAAAAAAGGTACTCTTTGTTTATGTTCCGTCAGTTGGTTACTTATTCAGTACTTTTCTTGTCAAGTTATTTGTTTATTTAGTTTGAAATATCATGTGAATAAATAATATAATAGTTATTATAATTCTACAGACGTTTTCAAAATAAATTTGTCAAAGAAGATGCAAAGTACCATTGCGTTCGTAAAGGGCTCGAATAAAAAGAGGCCATTTTTATAAAGAGACCTTCTATACCTCTCAAGGGTCCGTTAAAGGTATCGCAAAACTTTTTCCAGTACATTACATTGAAAAAATTACTAAAGCCCGAAATACCTTCCCTCAAATAGTATTCCTTATTTCAAAAGCGATTTTTATTAAAAAGAAACTTCGACTTTAGTTTTAGATTGTAGATCAGTAGCATTTAACACTTCCAATGCTACTACGGTTTTTCCGTACTAAAGTGAACTTCGCACGAATTGGTCAAACTGAACGTGTTAAGTGACAAACGGCCGAATCCTGAAACGAATCATAAGCTCTTCACTTCGTAAGCGTATCTTACAATCTAAAAGACGTCAAAATGTTAATGGAATTTAAGAGTGGCATTTAAGAACTTGTTACTTATTTAAATGTTTCATTATTTGGTTGTGAGTATTTAAAAGAATGAATGAAGTTAAAATTTGTAGACACTTCTGCATATTCAGTACAACAAGCGAATATTAATCAACAAAATTAATTACTTGTGTGAACCTAACCTAAGATGAAGGGAAACAAACAATATACGTCAAGGCGTCAACTTGATACATGTATGGAGTCGACTGTGGTATGGACGAACTAAAATACTACTATACAATACAATGGAAATTAAACTCTATTGCTAGGGAATAAGGTTGGTAATTAACCGATATTTTATTGTCATATTGGCGTAGTAATTTTAGGACTATCCAAAGGTTTCCGAGACATGTTATCTAGTTTATATGTTATCCAAAGTTAAAGCGTTTATAAATAGAGGATATTAATTGTTTTTACATAAAACAACAATTAAAAAAATTATTTCTAAATTAATTTTAGAATAGTAATATCAATTTCGATAAAACTACGGAAGATATAGATATGGAACTTTATTTATCGATTTATAATAACTCAACAAAAAACAAATAAATCATTTTGTTTGCAAAAAAGATAACAATAGGTCCCTGTTTGTACAGGTGTTTTAAAAATACCAAATACGTGTTATAAAGGATTAACAATGTGTTTTATGCAACAAAATTGAATATAATAGACACGAACGGCAAGTTATTGTTGAACTCACGCGAACGTTCCTCGTTATATTACAATATTCCACGCAAGCAAAGCTTGCAGTCACAGCTGTTCTTTATATGACAAACTAGCCTTCACCCGCGATTCCGTCCGCGCGGAATTAAAAAGAAAAACTTATTGTAGCCTATATTCTTCCAAACTATTGTACCTCTATGTTATATTTCAGTAATATTGGTTAAACCGTTTTGAAGATAGAAAAACAAACCTACATCCAAAGTTTTGCATTTATAAGACAAAAACTTGAGCTAAATAATATTAAAATAAAGCAACATCATTATACTTAATTTTTAATTGTATCTCTTTACTATATTCTGATACAACTTTGTGCCTTTCTGGAGTTAAGTTAGTAACAAACAACCACACATATAAACTTTCGTATTTACTAAATATGTAATTAAAATATAACTGAAATAATTCTCGACAAAAGTAAAGGAATTTATTAAAATCTCAAATCTGTAATTTCCCTTCAAAAATGACTTGAACAGATTCACAAAAAGAGCTAAAGGTAACGTCTCAAATTTAGTGTATTTTTTGTTATTACATTTGTAAGGCAATAATAACCAGCCGGGTCCAGGTCGACCTCTATTAGAGGCAGGTACCTTCTTTTTTATTGCCCACGTCTGGGATTACCATTATCGGACTCGCAATGCAAATCGCTTCCTTGCGAACTAATAATACGTTCAGTTTTTAGACCACTAGTTAACCTTGTAGAACGAGGCGCAGGTATGTGGAATTAACTTTTTAAATGACATTAACTGCGGGACTTCACTGTTCGAATACTAACAGAGAATATTACCTTTAGTTTGAGATAATTAATTTAGCTAAATAGAGTTGGTTTAATTTAATTTTGTTATTTAAAATGCGATACTTAAAATATTTCATGTCGACGTAGAAGCAAATATAAAAAAGTATTTTGTGATTCTAGAGACCAGTCAATCCATTATGGTTTACCAATATTACGTTCGCCACCCAATAACAACAAAAAATCCTTTAAAATACATAAGTTTTTTACTAGGTTTCAAACGCGACTCCGTCCGCGGGATATTAATAAAAATTATGTAAGTAGCCTATATGTTCTTCCAGACTATCCCTTACATCTATACCAAATTTCATAGAGATCTGCCACCCAAATTCGCCGAAAAGAAGCCCATAGACATTAGCAATTGTAGATGCGTCACCCTTAATCGACGGAAGAATCACCCTATAATGATGCCCCCCCTCGAAACACATGAGGGGGCATCCGCCACATTGTAGAGTATAGTCTGGAACACATATGTTACTCACTTTTGTTTTTAAGTCACGAGAGAGTCACGGGCGTAAGCTAGTGAATAATAATAAAAATTCTTACCACGTAGTTCTCCTGTTGTTAGATTTGGATGTAACCAGAGACTATAATGTTTTGGTATCATAAACGTAGGAAGGCGAGCTCCGCGCCAAGGAAACACCGCGCCATTTGACGCTATCCTATCTTTGTAATCACTGTATGGAAAATAATACTAGATATAAAAACTATCAGAGTGATTAATAAACATAGGGTAGGCATAGACAGTTCACTTGAGACAATTTTCACATCTCACTCATGTCAATATAATTAATTTATTTGATTCCCAATAGATGTCGCTAAATCATATTTAAATGTTTACATTTTATAACAAAAGATGGAGCTAATTATAATTTTGTAAAATATTTTATAACGTCAATACAAGATGGCACTAAATTAACATAGTACCTTTCAAAGAAGTTACCGGTGAAAAAATGTTCCCTGTCTAGTATATACAGGCTGTTCCAGAAAGTAGTGTCAAGCAGAGGTCCAGAAATAGAGTACCCCTTAAGGTACCAGATTCACCCCCAAGTATTTTCCGCGATTTTTTACAGTTTTCAAGTTATGATTTTTTTTGTGAAATTTTGTAAATTTTCGACCAAAACTACTATATACATGGTGTTACCTAAAGGGGATCTCTATCTCTGGACCTCCGCCTGACACTACTTTCTGGGACACCCTGTATATTTCTTAAATGTCTGTGACAACTATCATCATCATCATCAACTTGCCCTTATCCCTACGGAGGGTCTGCACAGTATGTGCTGCTCTTCCATACAATTCTATCAGCCGTCATATCTGAATCCACTCCCTTCTTAAGCATATCCTC
>JAOCNA010000001.1:5257811-5273475 GCA_026546675.1 Papilio helenus
CGGAACAAACGGACAGACTAACATTTTTTAAATGCGAACTTCGTTATCAGCAACACAAATACATCATCTTCCCGATATCTGGAATTTTTCTTTTGATATTACAAACAGACACTCCAATTTTATTATATGTATAGATTATGTCTAACTTGTTTTACATTTTACCCTATGTATTGTTATAATCCAGTCGTTAATATGATATAACATATTTTTTAATTTATTATTAAAGCAGTGACTCATGTTTACGGAAACGTATGGCTTTATTAGTCCAATGTCCAATTCGTTAGTCAATTATCACTGATTTACTACTCTTATTGTCACGATTGTATTATTAAAAATAAAAGGGAATGATTATTTGTGGACAATATTTTAATATTTTACGGTCTGTCCTCAGCGGTATTTCCAAATCAGTACGACTTAGGGTCCATCAAGAAGCGAGTCTATAATTTCCTCAAAGGCCGGCAACGCATCTGTAATTCCTCTGGTATTGCGGATGTCCATGGGCATCGTTGACCACCTCTGTGTTCCCGCAGTTCGCCCCGTTTTCTTATAAAAAAATACATAAGAATTATACTTAAGACAATCTTACTAATATTAATAATGCGAAAGTTTAGATGGATGGATATATGTTAGAGTTACCCTAAACTGTTGAACGGATCTCGATAAAATTTGCCATAGATGTAGTCTGGAAGTACACATAGGCATTCTTTTGTTGTTTTTTTAATTCCACGCGGACGGAGTTGGGCGAAAGCTAGTATAAATTTATTTTTCGAATATACTCATCAAACAGGATTACAATATGGTTCAAGTAAGATTCGAAATGTGATAACTGAAAAAAAATATCTCTCATCAACAATCGAATCGATACCGCCGAAAGAATAGATCGAGCAAAAACCATTGAGCATCGAGAATTGCAGAAATTTACCTCCAAATCGGGTGAAGAAAGCACCGACTGGCCATTGTGAGCAAACAATACCCGATAACCTGTAGAAGGGTATAGAAATGGTCTACGCCCCCGGCATATCCGTATGAAGTCACACGAGTATTATACGATTCAAACTGTACGAACGCTTGTGGCTAGCTGTGCGCAGATGTCTATCCAAATTGGTGCCTTATGAGAAAAAAGTAGTTTCTAAGATTATGCTCGCCCCCGCGTGCTTACTATGGATTTCTACTGCATTTACACTTTTATTCATACATGTTTTTCTTCAATTTGAGGGATGACAATATGTGTTAAAAACATGTTTATTGATCCAAATTATTCGTCAGTCAAGCGACACTGACAGTTTAATCCCCCGGATGCCTATGTTGTGCATAGCTTTTCCTATGAAATAGCAAGCCGTCATCAAGTTTGGATCTCATTATACTAGCTGTAAACACTTTCTTTATATTGCTCTACAATTCGAAAGTAAGCTTAATTGTCGCAACTTGTTTTGGCTCGTCATGCGCTTCAAACTAATGCGATCGATATAAAAAACCTTGTCCAAACACTTGTCTGATAAAAGTAACTATCAAAGACGTGTCCGACGGCTCGCATGATTGAAACGTTCGATTAAATATGTTTGTTATTTTTTAATAAGCAACGAATACGGTTTTCACTTGATGGTAAGTGGTCTTTGAAGATATCGAACTAGAAGTACTAGAGATGAGATTAGTCATAATATGAATTTTTATTCTTTAAACTTTTAAGTACTTGTTTAAACATAGAGACAATACATGATCTCTGAATTCTCACACTATTTTGGTAAGTACTTACTAAGAGAAATTACATAATTGAAGATGGCAGCAAAATTCTCAAGAAACAAATGCCTAACGAAGTCATTCTCAAAAGATCGAATCGAATAATTGTTAAACATACCGCAAAACTCAGACAAGTTAATTGTATTGTAATACTAATTTACTGACATTGTTGCATAAATTCCCACAATTTTCTCTTGCATTTAATTTATATTATTACAATTATCAGTTAAAGGAATCGAAATCACTGATGGATACGAAGTTTTTGAAAGTTACCTTGTGAAAGAATTTTAAATTAAATATTGCACTTACATTGTTTGCTGTAATATTATTAAACAAACAAGAAATACGACTAACGCAATCAATGGAGAGTTTAATTGGAACAAACAGAGTGTAAAAAGCATAAAAAAATGTAGTTAATAATGTATTCCTTCACCTCTAATGGGATCTAGTTTTTATTTACTTTCATCAATTATAAAAAAATGTTCGAAAGAGTAAAAGAAAACATTACAAATAATACAGAATAGGAGAGATCTCTGCAACAGTTCAACACGTGCAATTAGCTAAATTCTTGTTACGATAGATATTAAATAAATATATAAAGGAAGTAACGTCGTCCGTAAATTAATTTCATTGATGTCCTGAATATTTTATTCCTTTCTGTGACTGACACAAATTGTCCTACGATGTCACGCGACAGGAATTCCCAATTACTCCTACGGGCTTATGCGTAACGTTGCCGTTTTACTAATCAACAATTAGGGATAGTTTGATGAAAATAGTAATTACGTAATTTAATACATTAACAATGTTGCGACGGTCAAGAACTTTAGTGCTTTGTGTTATTTGCGTCGAATTGCAATTTGATTCGTCGAATTGTCATATTAGGGCATAAAGCATGAGCATTGGCGGTGTAGTGGAGCCGGGTCGAGTCGTAAGCGAAGACACCGGCGAAGCGGAATTAGAATGAAGTGCGCGGCTGTGCGCGGCGCGGCGCGGCGGTGGCGGCCGTGTGCCACGTCATTGCCGTGACCCACTGACATAGATCCGCGGGGCCGCCTGCACCGATATCTGCACGCGCCGCGCCGCCACCCGCCGCCCGCCTCGCTCTTCCTCTACTACAACATACCTCTTTAGCTTTATTTACCTCAACTCTTATTTATTTTATACTACACATCATCATATACAGTATAGTTATGAGTAATTTTAATCATTATCCTGTTAACGTAAATTCTTTGAAAATTTTATGAATATGAACTGTTGCACTGTCGCGTGGTATGACCTAGTTTATATTTTGTTTGATATATGTTAGAAATACATATAATTTTGTTGTTAGTTTCAATCTGTACCGATTATTCAGCCAAATTTGTCCAAAGTTCGATTCCCAGCTGAGGTATTTTGTAATTTATACATTTGTATTTGAGTTAATGAAATTCACGGTCGGCGGCCTATATTGATAATTTACTTCGGTCGTAAATGGTCGAAAATATTATAAGGATTTTGTTAGCAATATCTACCCCAGTACAATTAAAAGTCGCGAGAGATTATCACACCAACGTATTGTAAAATAAAAATTACTAACTGTTACGCAATGAATGACCTTGTTATCTAAATTGTGCACTTGACACAAATACTGCTCCATTTCACTTTCATGTCTACAAATGTATCTAACTATCTACAGCGTTGTGCATGATAAAATATCATTATTTAACTACCTACATACTTATCTTTATTATTTAGGTATGCAGTCTTATTCTATGTGTCAAGATAATTTGTAATTTCTATTTTATTTTATTTTATTAAAAAGTCTGATGAATAAAAATCGATTCTTGTAGCTATTAAAGCCACTACGATAATAAATCTTTATTGGTTATTAGATGATAAATCGATGGTAACATTGTAAATAGTTTTGTTTGTCTGATATATTATTTATCTTAATTTCAATAATATTCTCCGGTATGTTATCGGCATCGCTCGTCGATGGCACTTTGACGTCTCGAGCTCGACGATCGACGAGTGAGATCGAGAGACATTCAGCAAGATGGAAGCGACGCGGGTGCGACTGCGGCAGCGATACGGTTCAGCCAGTCGGTCTGCTGCCCGCGCCCCGCTCGCCCCCACCCCTTCCCCGCCCGCGCCCGTCCGCGCCGCCGTGTTGATAATTTGTGAAGTAGTGAACGACAAGGATGTATGTATACGTATGTCTCGTCTTTCAGTTGACTTTCATCGTCGTTTTGTAGCGAACGTTTCGCACGGATTTTGATAGAAAATTGCATTATTTTATTAGCTGCGTAATAAAGGCGGTGCACGTTTTGTCGCTGTAATAACTAGTTAAAAACGATTAAATCCACTTCATACCTTCGGACATATAATAAATTTGGCGTGCGGTTCGGAAATCTGTTAACAAATTAGCGTCGCGGCAAGCGTGGCGCAATGCAGTGTGTGTTTGGGTGCGGATACAGACAGTGTTGTTTAAAGTTTATTCGGGGAGACATTAATCTCGACAGCGGTTGTAGTGAGTGGTCCTGGATCATCCTGTAGCGATGCTGCCCATGGTGCAAGCGGAACCCGTGCTTTTCAATTCCGCTGGCCATTCCGTCGATGGGGCCCCTCCGCCCGCTACACTGCCACCTTCCCTTAATTCGGACTCCGATGTCGAAGAACTAGTTGACATATTCTTTGACATTGATGTTGCTGTGAGTACCTTCCAAAGGTAATTATCACTGATTATAATAATACTTTGCTTTTAAGACCTAAAATCATTACAGCGTATAATAATTTATTGACATTGAACTCTATACGGGAAATGATAGATAATTGTTAGTTTCACACATTAATTACGTAGGTCTATTTCTGTGTATGTTTTTGAACAATACACGTTCCCTTGTCCAAATTCCAATACATTATTTTGTATCGAAACTTTTTTATTTCGTTTGTATGAGACGTGATTCACTTATATAAATTATTGTATATTAACGTTTGTTTGCTTAAATTATCTCTATAATTTTATGTTTTGTATTGAGTTGTAATTTAGTTATGCTGATTAAACTTTTAGAACATTATTCTCTTGAAAGTCAGTAGTGTAGCCATCACAAAGATAACAATCTAAGATTTTTTTGTTTGTCACGCGTATTCCAGTGAGGTAGTCCTTATTAGACACAATACTTTATAACTAAGCGGATTAACCTAACACTTTGATTAATTGTATGTGAAAGATGTCCCTCCCACCCAATAAAGTAGTTTTAGAATTTTGTTAAATGATTTTGGAAAAAAAATTGATGTTCAGAATATGTATAGCTTTAGAATGAATAATATAATATGTAAATACTCATACATTTATTTCCATAAAATGTAGCTACGTGAAATTGGAATTGATTGTTTTTCTTGCATTACCAATTTTATTGTGTAGCAGTAAGCTGAAAGTGTGTAGTTTTTATAAATGAAAAAAAGTTGCCAATTTTGCTTTGGCACAATTACGTCGTTCCATTATGACGCTCAAGCCGGCGCAGCACATTGGTGGTATCCCGCTCGCTTGCTCGCCCAAACGGCAGATATTCACCAGTTATACAAGTTTTTACCATACGTGTTCCATCCTCGTTGCGAATCAAATTTGTTACGTGTGGGTATATTCGGCTATACCAAATCCGTACCAAGCTTGCTATACGTGATCTCATGTATTGCACGTTTAAAATTGTTAATTGTTTCTGTATCGGTTAGAACATGCCACACACATATAAATAACTCATTTCGAATGTAACTTTTTTTAAATGACAAATGTTTTAATTATTAACAATAGAAAGATGTTAGAAGATTTGATTTTCAATTAAAACTTGTTCATTTCATGATTATTAATATTTAGCGGTACGTATATTGTAATTGTCACCAAGAATTACATGACTCACGGTAAACTTCGACACCATTTAACAAGAATTGAAAAACCTTGATAGTTTTGCAGTTTCATTTCTTAGATAAAATTATCCGTATTAGTGTAACGTAACAGGTAAATGTCACGCATAGAAGCAAATTAAGTTAGCTTAGGTCAGAGGTCAAAATAAAACTTTTAAGGATATTTTTTACGTATGGTTATGAATTTCGCGATTTATTAACTTCGTATTCGTAAAATTTTCAGAGCGTGAAACGTGGGTAAAATTGTTTTGCTATGAATGCACAATATGTGTTATAAAATAATATATGATTATTGTCCGGTTAACCTTGCACCTGATAGTTTGGACACAGCAGCGACAGCACGCTTTGATTTTTGCAGTGCGTCGCGCCGGCTCCGGGCGCGGTGCAGTGCAGGAAGTTGCTTCGCTGTATCGCGATCATGTCGCTTCCAAATTGTTAGTCGATGACGTGCGTTTTATCTTCATTTAATGAAGTTCCGATGTAACACTCCGTGCATCTTTATCAATTAGATAACCACTAGCGTAAAGATTTGATCACCAGTTGACACGTCCGTCACATCAACCTCTTTACTGTTAATAATAGCTTTCTAAGTTATAATAGTATTAAAATGATTTTAATTAATCTGTACTGTTACTAATTTACCTAATCAGTCTCTATTTCTGTCAACCCCGTTATAATATATGGTCGCGATACCTCAATATGTTATACATTGTGTCTTCTGACTGTAAAATATACTTAACGCCTGTATACTAGATCGCATCTACATACTACTTTCCACCTTTTCGCTCACCATGAATAATAAATACCTCGCGTTTGAATTCAAGCTTTCAATTTCCGTATTAGCACAAAAACCTTACAAAAAAGAACCATTACGACGCGTTTAACCTTCGCAGTGAAGTAGAATTAGGGTGAGGTACGGGCGCGATGGCAGCGCTCGACCGGCCGCGTCTCGTATGACGAATACCCTGTTAAGTAACATTTGAAAAAGCGAAATCTTCGATCGCGTAACGCTTTCAATACTTATCAACTTTCACCAAATTTGTTTTCACTGGCCGCGGCTGAAAGACACTTTGCGTTTAATGCGTTAGTTAAATATTTCATGTCTCAAGTTTTTCACCTTTAGCCTTTACTTAAGGATAACTTTACCCATTGTGTAAATAATAACAATGGTTCGCATAAAAATTTCAACTATATTATATCTTTCATGTAAGCAGGGCCTAGTATAGGACCCCAAAATTTGGCGAATATTTATTACAGTGGTCACGCTTATGGAGCGTTGTTATTCCGAACATTATTATTTCAAGGTTGCGCGGCCGGCCGTCGCAGTGAGGTTGCGTCGTGGGGCTCCTCGGTAGGCGTCGCTTAACTGGTATCTCCGTCCCTCTTGCACATTAGCCTACAACCTATACTGCACTTGGCATTCGATATGTGTATCCTCGACTTAAACATATCACTCTATACTCTTCGATATGATTTACATTATGATTGTGTATATGTGTAATTGCTTGTTTTGATAACGTTCGAGTTTATAGTAAATCATCACACGAACAAAAACCTACATATACCGGCGAGCTTACACGTCAAATTTGTTTAACAGTAAACATGACTCACACGGTAACAACATTAATTTGCACAATAATAAGTCATAGAACAATTGTGTACGTACATGTCTATTTACTACTGATTTTGATTCGTTTGAACTTTTCAAGTGCCTTGTCTAAGCTTTAGTAATTAATTACGGTTAAAATATTAAATTGAAAAATTACCACATAACCACATGTCAATGACGTTGGTTATTTCTGCGTTATCCTATGGAAATGATGGAAGTAATGAAGCAGATGAGGTATATTCGGTGACAATATAAATCCTTGCATTTCATCTCAGTTTGTTTACCGTTCGGCCATTAATGTTTCATACATCATTTATCTATGTTACGACGAGCGACTTAATTAAAACGATATTTGTTTGCTGGTTCTGTAGAATTGAATCCTGTGAACTCCAACCGGGAGACACATGGAGGGGGATGCAAGGCAAGATGAGCGTGACAACGCCGGTTAAGAAGATAAGAAAAAAGTCAGACAATAAGCCACAATCGCAAATGTACGTATTATGCGTTCCGAGATGTTCTTTTATAAATGTTAGGAATAACTTCATTTTTATCACATTGTAACAACGTAATACATCATTTACAGTTACATAAAGTTTGGTTGGGTACTTGTTGACAAATATGGGTTATAAATTTAGTGTATAATAATTTAATTACTTGTTTTACCCTTTCAAATCAAATACCTACTTTATTACATATTTGTTTTATTTAAATTTATTAATTTTTTGGTTCTATAAACAAACCATTTAACGATAATCGGACGAAGCTCGCAGATCTCAATTATGTTTCTGCTTAATACATACTAAATATCTTATGGACATAACATATTTTGTTCTTTGTTTTTTATTCTAACTAACAGTAACAAAGCGAATATCCATCCGTCGTATTTTTTATTCTTAGTGAATACGTTTCCTACATTTAATCGTATCTAACTCGACTATCGATGAATGTATTACTTGTTAAAATAAGGCCGTGACTTTATACTTGTACGTCGTGTTTTTTTAATTCTAATTTTGTTTTGAACTGTACTAACTAGTATGCTGCGAGCGATCAGTCCGCGACCCACCGGTTTTATGTTCCTAAAGTTCCATAGCGATAAAAAAATACCGCCGCGTTATTCGGGGATCGAGTTACATTACATCCTGGCAGATTCGCACGTCTCGACAACCATCGTTTGGGATAGGTCAATGCTAAACCGTCCTATTGCAGGATCATAATTCTCGTATTATTTTCAGAAACAATGATGAAACTACACATTTAATTATTTTAGAGAAAACAGATGAAAAATATTTTATTTATAAGGAAGTATGAATTTACTTACAAATAATAGGTATTGTTAACTTCTATCGGTAAGACTCTAGAATGACTAAATATATTTTCAAAATTCTTATATAGTTAAAAGCTCTTTCATCATCGAATAACTTAAATTTGTAATCTTGAATCAGTAGATTTCTTTTATTACATAGATTACTACTAAGTTAATACTTAAGGTAATAGGTTGAAAAAGGGGCGAACGTAAATTTTGAACTTTTAAACTCCACGCGGACGAAGACGTGGGCATCAGCTAGTAACAACGTAAACCGAGATAAGTGTGTTTTATGTGCTTTTTCTTATATTTCCCTAAGATACAGTGGCTAATATAATAAAATGCTACTTTTTAAATTGATTCGTGAAACACGCAAATACACGCAAGTGCGTGTATTCAAATTCAATTACGTTCTTATTCTTGATTTTTTTATTGTAACATTACTTTTAATAGAAATTCTCCAACCTATTTAACGACCTTCAAAACATGTTTTTATCTCACTTCTAAACAAATTGTATTTAACTTGCCTATACCATTATTAAGTGTGTAGACAGTTCGGTTTCCATCAACCATAAATTTGTGGTATTCAGGCGACGAGTATGTTAAATTGTGGGACCTTAAAGAAATCCTTTTTGAACTAGTATAAATTGTGTTCGCATTTTCTGTATTAGGATATAGGTCTTCACGAGGGAAGACTTTTTGGAATATACAATTAAGAAGACTTAACCCATGCTAATTTTACTGAACGTTGTTAAATATTTATTTTGTTGACCTGGGTAAAGTATTTAAATTTTGGCTTTTTAGTAAAACCTATGAATAAATCTGTAATTCGCTCTGTTTTCTTAACTCTTTTCTTGAAGCTTTCGGTTTTGGATATCGGTCACTTGAAACGGTCATTAGCCCTATCTAGACGAGGAGTTGACCACGTCGTCAGTGTGGTTTTCACGATGTAGGCATACACTACATTGTTCGTCTAGAATTTTGTATTGTTGTCCCAAAATCTTCTGATGTTTCAAGAAACGATCTCATCTTATTTCAAACGATTCTGACAAGAGATGATGAGACGTTTCACATTTTTTAAATTCTTATTTATCGTAATAAGCCGTCGTATTTACTTCAATTAGCAGGATGATGTTACTTATGAGCGATGTTCGTGAAAGTAATCATGTATGTCACGCGATGAATCAGCTCCGATCTTGATTCCCTTTTGGTTCTGTTGGATTGTCATACAATACTTTAGGCCTAAACCATATGAATTCGATACTTGCATTATTGTAGAGGCACGATGCAATTAGTTTGTTTTGACTTCTCCAAGTAGGTACATAAGGCCTCGAATATCTCATACTGACAACTGATTATTGCAATAGTACAAATGATGATCTCAATCTTTAGCCGCTTTCAATTAAATTGCATTTGTTTTTTTATGATATCATCGTGTCGATCGTTATAGTGCCTGTAAGTGTTTGTAAACAATTGGACGCACTCGCTTAGTCTGTAACAGACTAGTTGAAGCCCGCGACTTTATCCACATAGAGTAGTAAATACCTGGAAGCAATGGGCTATTGCTTTTTTAAGCTGTTCGGATTTTGTAGTCTGCAATCGTTTTTTGGTTTTTACCGACACGGCACGATAATGAATAATTTATAGTACTATTTTTAAATACTTCATGAATAATTTTACAAATCAATCAGTTTAAAAAAAATATGTTGCATCAACTTATTATTCACTATCACTGTCAATTGTTTATATCTCTTGGAAAAGATGCAATGATCTTTTCTTGTATTTCATAAGTCCCTGTTATCGTGCACTTGTTATAATTGGTGCGACTTTTAGTTTCGTATCGAATGATAAATAAAGATTAGATAGTTCGAAAAAGTAACTAAGTAACAAACTACTCGTTACACTGATATATAACTTTAAACTGTCGTGGGTTCTTCAAATATAATATTCGTATTGTGTCGAAATGCCGGAAACAACCCAATCGTGGTAAGAAACCCGTATCTTACAAACATCATTACACTGAGCTGGCTGGTTGTAGTGTTTTTATTGGATCTGTTATAGCATAAAGACGTGTTGGTGCTATCTAGAGCGTGGTTAGTCTGTCAAGGTGTTTGTCATTCAATAGTGTGATTATCTATTCTGTTGATACATATGTTATAGTTGGTGAATATCATTTATTATTTTAAAACCACTTTTCGTCTGTTCAATTTATCTATACTGAGTTTGTTACTACAGATTATTATATGACTTCATTAGTGGCTTGAGCGTACTCGCACCTAAACTACTAAATGACACTTCCAGTCTCCTATTTTAAAATTTGATAGTTAGTGATTTGGTTTTATTTACTTTTAAATTATTGCAATTAACTATTTTTTAAGCGTCTACTATTAAAATTAAATTAGTATTTTGATGGTTAGGCAGAAACCATTTATTGTAGCACTTAGCTAGGGAATTCTGATGTGCAATGCGGCGAGAATTTACTATTTTCTCAGGCAAATTATAAACGGTCGGCATTCTATCGTTTCGGCGGCATCGCATAGCACTCGAGAGCGTGTCTTACGCATCGGTTATCGGTGCGAAGTGCACGCGCTGTTGCATAATGTGCTGTTAACATTATGCATTCTTAGCCGAGAAATTACGCTTGTTAAGTTTAAGAACGTTTTAGTTATTGCAGTCACATGCAATTTCTCTATTCTTCGGTAAATTATGTCATCGCTAATTTATGCAATTTCGCTGTCTTATTTTGTTTACATAATTATAAAAGAAGTGTGTCGTATTAAATGAAATATATACGACTATTGCTACTCAAAGTTTAAGGGTTATTTATTCATTAAAGAGTTAATTTTCATTTCTAAGTATTCTAATCGAAGATAAAGAACAAACGAGGAAGCGACTTACCTAAATAATTGATCATCGACGCCTACGAATACTCAAGCGCAGAGATTGGCCTGTAAGCAAACAAAATAGATATTGTTAAAGGTCCTTTAGGTATAAAGGCATGAATCTCATTTATTTATACCGTCTTTTCCTATCATATTTGTGATAAAACCTGATAGTTTATCGGGACTTGGCCAATTAACAATTACGTTTCACTCAATTTCTATGTTTTTTATCCTCGAAGAGAATTGAACGCTTCTTAGGTCTACTTGATCCCGCTGCATGTATCATTCTGTTTATTTTTACGTCGGTGAAATTCAGAAAAAAACATGAATATTTTGTTTTACGTTCGTATTGGATACTTGGGTATATATTTTTATATTTTGAATATTATTAGCATTTTGTCAGAAATTATCAGCGATAAAAATTATATGTAGATTTCAGACGCGGTGAGTGATTAGTCATTGTGATGTGCTTGAGCAAGTTTGTGACAATATAAAAAAAATTGTCCTCTCCACTTTCCTTATCTAATCTACGGCGATGTTGCTTAACGTTTTGTAACCCTACGACGGTTTCTACACCGCTTCAATCCAATTTACAATCTGTGCTACTGTTGTTCACCAACTCTTCATATCGCTTTGATATTGTTACAATGACGATAATAAAATTTTTCTTCCAACTATTTCCTTCACTTCTTGAGTCCTTGAGTATTTCGATAGGTATGTACCAACGTCAATCAATTTTTTAAGGATCTAATTCTTTACTACTTTAATCTTAGTCATTATCAGAAATTATGCCGTTAAAATTTTTCGAGTTACATTCATCTTCAAAGTAACCGTTATCGTAATCCACTGATAATTTAGTCCTCGCTACTAGTCTTAAGACTATCTCGATCCGGGTTAGAAATAAGATCGATAATGTATGAATAATAGTATTTATTGCCGATCACAAAATTGACAGCCGATGTTTTTTTCAGCAATAAGTGTCACAACGAAAAAAGGCGGCGGGAGTTGGAGAACGAGACCATAAACCAGCTAGAGGAGCTTCTGGGGACCTGCTTGGCGGAATTGAAGCAGCCTGACAAGAACGGCATCGTACGTGAAGCGACGCGCGAGATCCAGGCGATCTTGAGGCGCAGGCGCGATTGTCCCGGCGAGTGCCCGGTGCGCCGCGCCGCGCTCCGCTCGCCCGTGCAGGCCGGCGAGGTCAGCTCCACACAGCCTCAGTCACTCGCCCTGCCTGGCACCCCCGCCCCCGCGCCCGCCGGCTTCTACTACAACGGTTTCAACAATCTCATCGAGGTATTCATACTTCTCTGTCGTCGTAACATAAATACTGGTTGTGGGCTCTTGCATTATGTCTACATTTACGTTTTCATTGTTTGTTTTCAGGCTCTGAAACATTACACTAGCAGCCTCGGCTGGGTCTTATTAGAAATTAATGCTAATGGGGAAATCAAATGTGTGTCAGAAAATATAAAAGATCTTATTCATGTCGACAGAACTGAATTGTACAAGAAATCGATCTTTTCACTTCTGCACGAAAGCGATCATACGAAGTTGAAACCTTTGCTAAGGAATTCACAGGCGTTAGTTTGGGATTCGGGCAATATTGATAAATTTCAAGCCACACAAGTTCGTCTTATCAAAAGTCCAAATGCTAACGACGTTACTGGGTACGTATTGCATATTAGGTAAGGTAATCGAAAAATGTACTGATGCCTATTTCTCACTTTTGCACTCACTTAAAAATTGTAACAAGGTGTATTTACTACACATATATACCTTTAATACAAATTTATTTTTCAAGCATGCTTAGTAAATTGCCGTAGAAATATAGGTATTACGACGGTGCATTCGTTATAACCTAATAATAAGATATTTTTTTATATACAACACTTAATTTAGTTTTTATTGTAAAGTAGAAGTAAAGGACTATACAAATTAAGAAACCCTTTAATAGAATGATGTGACTTTTTGAGCTTTGCCTTAACTAGTAGTAAAATACGTTGGTATAGGCGACTAAAAGCTGATTCATTTTAACTATTAGTATTATAATGACTTGCATAAGAAGCGCGGATCAACACGGTTGAATCACCAAGGATATGTATGAATATGGAGGCATGAAAGTGCGAGGTTTATTTATGTAAAGTGCAAAACACAGTTGAAATGGAAAATAAATGTATTACAAGGGTAATGGAAGGGTATACAATTCCTTGTCTTAAGATTTCAAAAAGGAACGAATGACTAATGTTAAGTAAGAAAACAGTGTTGGAATGTGTGAATGTGTGAAATAGAAAGTATGTGTAAATGGAGGTTGTAATTGCAGCAGGCTGGTGGACGCTGTGATCCACGCTGCGCCGGTACGCGGCTCGTGCCCGGAGGAGGCCGGCTCCGTCATGTGCGTCATCCGGCGCTGCGAGGACGCGTCGGCCGCACTTCTCCCAGTCGACGGCGGCCCGCCCGCCATCACTAATAAACTACCGGAGAACATCATCTTCCGACTAGACTGCAAATATACTATTTTATGTAAGTTCTATCCTATCGTCTCATATTAGCCAAATAAACAGATAATGTTTAATACTTTGACATCTGTTTTTTACTTTCAGCTTGCGATTTAAGTGGAGTGGAAAATTTTATAAACTATCCCCTTTCTCTTGTGGGTGCTTGTTATTTGGAACTAGTCGATAGCAGTGATCGTATTCGCGTAGCCGCACATTTACAAGAGGCCCTGTGCGGACCAGGGCCGCCGGCAGTGAGTGCGCCCTTTAGGTTACGGGTTGCTGCGGATAAACCTTCCTTCAGAGTCAGTGCTCTATCGCGCCTCTTTAAGGCAAAGCCGCCTTCGGTCGAAACCGACTTTATAATGTCTACGCACACCGTGCTCGGAGACGAAGAAGTCGACCTCTTAGACGTCGCCGGTTCCAGACCGCCCATCGGCGGTCCTCTGATGACGTCCGTTGCCAACGGAGAGTCGTCCGGCTGCGAGACGCGGTATCGCTCCTCTATGAGCCCCTCGGATGGACAGTTTTCTATCAACGATTTCGATCTCGAATCTTGGACCCCGGGTTTCCAAATAGGAGAAATGTCCTGTGAAGATACAAAGGACAGAAAAGAGGTGGCCGGGGAAGGATCAAGCACACCGCCTGCGCTACGTGCACCGCCGCCGTCCAACGAGGGATCGCAATCCTCCGTACCTGGGGAGGAGCACAATCGTCTACGCAGCTTGCTCAGTAAAAAAACCGGCGTATCCGAGTCTGTAAACTCGAACAATCGTATTCTAAAAGATCTGCTCAACCAAGAAGACGAGGAGGCGACGAGTAGCGAGACGTCGGCGCCGCACACGCCGCACACCCCTCACACGCCCCACACGCCGCACACACCCCACACGCCGCTCACGCCGCACGCGTCCGGCACTGCGCTGTCCCCGCTGCACACAGCGCAGGCGCACGCGCGCCCCATGGCGCCCCATGGGCCGCTCACGCCGCACACACCGCATACGCCGCACACGCCGCAGACACCGCACGCGGCACACGCCTCGCACACCACGCACGCCGCGCACGCGCCGCACGCACAGCATGTGCAGCACGGGCAGCACGTGCAGCATCAGCCCTCGCCACACAACATGCAGCAACCTCATCATAACAACTCGGAAGTTTTGCTCAGGGTATGTAAATTTTATTTTTAATCTCTATTATTATACCTTTACAGAATACATCTTACAGTGGACGATTAAAATGTTTTTCTAAATCTTTGAATCTACTTCAGATATTAAAAGAAAAATCCGACGAAGATAATGAGGAAAACCGAAGAAACGCTTCGGATAGCTCTCGTGGAACTTCACAACCGTGCGCATTGCTCTCTCAGTTACTTTCGCCCAGCAACGGGCCCTCCGGCAACGGCCGCGCCCAGGACACCAGTGATAACTACCTCGAAAGAATCGGAATGAAGCGAAAGTATGAGGAGAGTAAAACGCCCACTAACGTCAAGAGAGCTACGCCTGACAACCAACAGGTAATGCTCGTCTTACTATTCTTCTTATTACTATACGTTTGCAAATTGAAACAGGCTTTGACACGGTTAATTTATTGTAACGCAGGTGACATCGAGCGCGGTGCCGGTGGCGTCGTCGGCGGCGTCGTCGACGGCCGCGAGCCCTATTGAGTAGTGTGTGCACCATACAAGCTCATAGGAATCAAAGCGAGACTAAACAGTTGTGCGATAGTTTAGTTTCAG
>JAOCNA010000001.1:5288950-5305097 GCA_026546675.1 Papilio helenus
CGCCCGCCACGCCGCACCCACCGCGCCCCCCGCGCCCCCCACACCACCCGCACCACCCGCACCACCCGCACTAGGATTCCAACGTAACGAACGTGATCGTTCCCCGTTACGCTCCACGTGGTACCTCGACGGCTGTAAGCCTCACGATCGTGAGGCATAATATAGTACACGTATTTATAGAACGTCTCCTCGCAGAGATGTTACTTTAGTCTAGAGCTAGTGATCATTTCTATGTAAAGTTAACTTCGACCGCCGCACGACCGCGAGTTCTCTGAGAACCGCGCTCGTCGGTCTCTCGGTCTTCGTGTATAGTTTTAAAATTAGATTCGATTAAGATACGACGGTAGCTTCCTATGAGGAAGTAAAACTTTCACAATCCGCTATTCGATCGACTCGTGCGCCTAGTATACCTACACGATGTACAATAGAAACATACCGCGTGCAATACTGTATAGAAATAAATGAGATATTTTTTGGCGTTGTGAACGTTATGTATTATAGTATGAAAGTCAGATGTTACCTGTTATGACAAAGTAAGCTGTATCCGTAGCGCGGTGCGCCGCGTGCGGCCCTCCTCTGTGCGCTCGGTATAATAATGTTGTATGTAAATAACGTGTTATTAAATTATAGCTGTTGCTTTAATGTAAATATTTTGTTACATCATCATCATTGTGTTTCTTTTACTTTTAATTTTCTTGTAATTTTAAAGTTATGATTTATACATTAAAACTTTACAAATATTATTTCATAATTTCTATGATATTTTCAACCCGTTCAATTGTATTTTTCAAAATATTGGTTGGTAGTCCGGTAGAAAATTTTCTAAAGCTACAAAGGGGCATAAAATGTTCTAATGTCGCTTCAAAGTAGCAGGTTAACCCTGGATAAAATGATTTCCCATACTTATACATGTTAGGTATCGCCTCTACGTTAATACTGGACACAACGTAACCTGATGGTTATTACATTGACATATAAACTCTCTTTTAATTTTATTATTGTACCATTTTGAGAAGTTTTTTACTTAGGACTTTTAATGCCCTAAAATGGAATCATATTCCGAATCACGGATATTTTACAAACTTCTAATTTAGATATCGGCTATTTAATATTTTTGTACACTCTATAAATTTTTATATACCACGTATGTTAAGAGGAGTTGTTTGACCGAAAATCTTTTTTTTTTTAAACTTTGATAAATCTTGAAATACTTGGTTTTAATTTCATTAATCTTTCCTAAAATAAATGGGTACATGCTTCATTTTTTGATGATTTTAATTATTTTTATTTATCTAAGTATTGAAAAATTATGTTTAGAGCATATTATTTGTAGAAGTATGAAATAAGTAAAAAGTTTGATAGAACTGATTTTATGTTTTGATTTTTTTTACCGTGATTTACCAGAAATAACTCTAGAAAACAATGTCATACTTTTTCTGCATAAAATTAGACTTGCAATTAATAATTAACTATATTTATTTTATTATCTTCATATGTCAATGTAAATAGCATCAAAGTGCGATACTTCCAAATATTTTAGGCATGTCATCTTATATTGTAGACCTTCTGTTCATAGTCTTTAGGTTCGTTTTTCCTTCTCAAGTAAACATTGTTACCATTTCAGTTTGTACTCGAGTGTTTCCGTGCCTTTAAACACTTCAGTTCTATACCGTAGACGATTTAATTTATTTTTTTGGCTATTATATTTCAATTTTGCATACCGTAAACATTAAATTGGAATTTATAAGATAAAAAGTAATTAAAAACGGAGCAAAATAACAATACTAAGCCGGCGTTTGGGACCACCATTGAAAAATATTAAAAATAGTTTTGAACTGTTGCCTAAACCACGATTTTATACGTAACTTCTATAAGCTCTGAATAAATTAATCAATTTCTCCTATGAAGGTAGTACATTTGTATAAGAACGCAAGCTTAGTTTCCCCGTGCGACGCGCGGCCGCTGTAGCGACGAACACGTCTTCATTTTTATATTTATAATGCAACATTGTCATGGCACGTAAGACTTAAGAGTTTAAAAGGTACTTAACAGAGATCGTGGGAGCGTAATATAGAGATCAAAATGTTGTATTTTATATAAAGAGAAAAAAAAAACAAAAATTTTACAAACACCAAACATGAAATATAGAGTATAGGTCTACACTTGAGTAAAGTGTTATATTACCAATCTAATGATGAACGTACAAATAATATGTAGGATATCCATTAAAACCAAATTAAATCTTGATATCTTAGAAATAAAATATTTTTATACCCTTATGAAATAGTCATTGTCTAGGCTACTGACCAATTTTATTTGTCGATTTGATAAAAACAGTACGCGTTGATGATTCGATTTTCTTAGTGCTATAAATAGTGAGAATACCTTTACAATAAGCAACAATAAGAGCGGTACAACTTCATTCCATTCAGTTCGTTTGGGGAGACATGCCGGACAGATGAAATCGAAACTTTTATAGAAGTACAAGCGATGGCCTTAGCAATCTACGAGACAACTGACACTCTAACACTAGCGGAGTCTGCCTTCATAATATAAAAGATATCGAATAAATTAAAGCCTTCATTAATCGATACGATAGATGGGACAGCATAAAATGCCGTATAATAGTTTTCGACATCTCGGTGAGAGTTAAATGTACACAAAGGCTATATTTTTTACAGATTTACGATAATCTAGTTTACATAATAAAGACTCGTATGAAAACACGTCCATTGCAAGATAAAACCACGGTTATCCGCATTATGTAAATACAATGAACAGTTATAAACATCGGTGCCTCAACAAATAAAGATGAACGTATTTTTTCAATAACACCTATACCAAGATTCTATAAATTTATAACGAAATTGAAATAGATTTAGCGAATTAATTCAATAATTGAATTGTATAAAATAAAGCGTTAGGTTCGATTTAATGATATTCTGTACTAGATTTATATACACTGTGCATTGTAAATAAAATTGATTCAAGTCGAAGTCATTGATTTTTTTAATTTCATAATAAATAAAATATTTTATTAAAACCAACTTAACCGTTTGTATTCTCTGAGCTGTTGTTATTTTATATATTTTATATTGAAAACAATTTGCCTGATTAGATATTTTCAGTAAATCCTTAGATCTTGGTAAAACTTAGTCTTCCAAAAGTGTTTTTTAAATAGTTGACAGTAAGCTATTCCATTAATTTTATGTCTCTCCTCAATATATTAACACTGCCCATACAAGATTGTCAAATTAAATATTTCTATTGGAGCCTATATTTTTGGTGAAAACATTGTTACAGCAACTATTTGGTCAATAAAATCATCAACGAAAAAATATTCCTAAGATTTTAAAATATAATTTTTGATAAAAGTAAAATTAATTGGCTTAATGAATAGAAATAATTTTACGCAATTGATTAAATTATAATATTAATGTATAAAAACTTATTTAGACATTCATCTCGGTGTAATGTAATATACCTCATTGTAAAAATCAAAACTTAGTTTTTAATTAAATTTACGACTTATCTGCAATTTTTGTATCGAGAAGAAATATTCGTTCACTTTTTCTGTCGTCAGTACTGGTGGATTTTTTGTTTATGTTCCCGACCGCCTCCATTTTTAACGTTATTTTTTTAATTTGGCTGCTAATATTAAGTAAGTACGATTATAAGATTTATGAACATTCAAAATTTAAGTGGATAAGTCGAGTATGTTATGTATAAGCTTATAATAGATTTTACATTAATTATATTACGATTCAAAAGATACTTGTTCTACAATATATCAGAATGTTATATGATAATCTGTTATTCGAAATTTTATGTAAGACAATTTTGTAATTTTAAGGCGTTTTAGCTCCCGCACAGAGTAAGGAATAAAAACTATTTTTTTAGGGTCCAAAATTTCCATCCAGTGCATTGAAACGGTTAAAATTTGGATTGCATTATGTCATAACTGATCAGCGATGAAATGATGTGATGGCAAAGAGGCGGGTTGCGTCGCGCACACCTGCTCTGTGCGGGGGCCGCGTGTGATTAGCGGTCACTCGGCGCAATGTCGGGAAACATTGATACGTACGGGAATCTTTGTTTCATACGGAAAACATAATTAGCTCCAACTATACATTAATTTCATCTCGTTAGATGTGTGTTGTAAACCAGTACGATGGGCCCCCGGGGTCCGTTGCAATTCCTTTGTATAAGATTATGTGTGATAAATGTATTTATAGGATCGTTGGATGACAGTCGCTAACACAAGGAGGTGATCCAGTTCCCGTACATTACTGATTTTATTTTTTGTATAAAATCGTGCCTCTTGTCTTGGCCTGTCGTCTGCAACAGGGCTGCTTTATGAATTCAATGCGTTTAGATGTAGCACGTGTACACGGCGCAGTGTACACTGCTACACTGAACCTATCCAAGCTAATTCTGTTTTCCTAGAACATTGCGAGTGACCTTAGATGTTGGCCAGCCGCCCGAAGGATTTAAGCGAACTCATGTGTTAATTGTACTAATTTTAGGGCCTTAATTATGATTCGTGTTAGACACTGTGTTACGGGTGGGATATATTTGTCAGCTTTAAGGATAAAGTACTCGTGTCGTACAAGTACGTAGTAGTGGTCACGTACTCGCTACTCCCGCACTAGTCTCGGAGGAGCGTCGAGCGGGAATCCTTGCCGCGGCGGGTGGTCGTTAAGTCTGTGTTATTTAGTTCTTGAAAGTAAAGTTAAGGCCTCTCGTGTTGCTTTGCATTTCTACGCATCGTATGTATGTATGTTTATATAATTGTAAATAGCTAATATACGATATATTTTTACGACTAGAATACACAACCAAAGTTGTTATAAAGTGATGGTTGATTAAAAAATAAAATTTGATATAGGTCGTTACGTTTATGTACAAAGGTAAAACATACAAACAAAATTTGTATAACCGTGTGGGTACACCTATGTCTTATCGAAGCCTTTACACAACCGCCCTGATATTAGTGAAAACGAATTTATTATTTTTGGTAATGAAGTCGAATAATACAAAATTAAATTATCTAACAGATATAAATAATGAAATGGAATAATTCAGAGATGTATAGTATGAGTGTGGCTTATTTTATTTTTCGTTCCTAATAGCTTGTTCCGGGTCGTTTTGCAGTAATGGTCAATTACCGAAGCCGACACGAGTGTTGTCTCGCGACATTCGAGTCGTCATTGTTTTATTCATCGACAGAAAGCAGGCGTTATAAGTACATTACATTTAAGTTGTATTTTTTTGTACATTTTAGATTCGAAAATATATTAATATCTAAATGATGAGTGGTTTTATTTTTACACACACAAAACCCTATAAATGTCCTAAACAATGTTTATGCTATGAGGTACGAAAACGGGTCGTGTTATGCACTTTCATCTGGGTTAGTTAGTATCAATTATGATTAACAGGTCGAAGCTCACTTTCGACGGCGGCCGGAGCCGTGCCTCGAGTGCTCCAATGAATTAGTTCACATTCGATCATTGTAGAGACCGCCCCTACACCTGACCCGTTATCCTTCCATTGACTTGTCTTTTTTTGTAATTAAAAAAAAATAATAAGTTTTTCTAGGACTTAATGTATTCTATTGCTATTTTCGCAGTTCTGTGTATAATGGTTTTCAATTGGCTTGTGTTTAAGTTTAGGAAGAAGTATTTCACAAAGGTAAGTTGATATTAATGTTTAAATATTTTTTGATCTAACAAAAATATGGAAGACAATAGCAACAGTACGTAGGAATTATCTGATGATCAAGTAAGAAGTGCATTTCTAAGTCTTGTCATCGCGTGCTCATGTAGACCACAGCAAAATTTTAGTCAATGTGACCATTAAAATCATATTGACTCTCATTTCTTACTTAAAAAAGCGAAAACATTCATAAATCATTAAATGAAAGGAGAATTAATGAAAGATATGGTGTGTAGAACATTGTAATGATGTCAAACATCTGAGGAATCCGTTTTACTCGCCTTTCGATGTTGATGGCTCCACCACCGCAACCAGAACGTACCTGTTTTAATACCAGTGTAGAGAAGATATACTAGAATAATATCAGCAACAGAACTAACAAATACTCTGGGAACGAATACTAAGATTTCCTTAATACTTGAACGAACACTCATACTCGCGAAAAACATTGCCTTTTCAGTCGAGCAAGTATTTTTCGATGTAATTTTATATGAGTATATTTACCGACACACAGCCACATTAGAAAAAAGATTGAGTTTTGTTGACCTTGCCAACAGTTAATAGGTTCAAATTAATACACCGTATTTTAATAGGTAAGGTAAACTAACCATCGAGGTGAAGCTAAATTACTGTGAAATTACCTCATTCGCTGTACGTACGTACCGAAATTTGAAATTGTTCGCAAACTTGTAAACAGTGCCGGATTAAGCCAGCACGGAGCCTGTAGCTAATTCTAGGGGCTCTTGGTTTGCTTTGGATTCTCAAGTTTAGAGTATTAAATAAAACAAAACTGTAAATTTCAATTAAACATTAGAATTAACCACAATTCGACACTAGAACCGTAACAATCAAAAAAATCGTATATAAAATAAGTAATATTTTAATGCTTTAAAGTGACTAAATCGAATTTTTCATTTTCAAGTGGAAGTAAAGCATAGCCTAAGCTCTTCACGTTTAAAGCATGAAAGATATTTTACGCTCCTATCTCAAAATGTTTATTACTGTCAGACGGGNNNCTTAAGGCAACATTATTTTAAACTTATATCCTAATATGAAAAGTAAATTTTCATCAACATCGATAAACAAACATTTTGTCACAGAAGCTCTTCATCAAACATGTTTATATTTAGATATCGTACAGTTTTCTAAATGTTAAATATTTACTATACAAATTAATGGAAATAAATGACAATATACAGATACATTCTACAGCTAAATAATATTACTTAAGTACAATCAAGCTAAACAGGGTTAACAAGTGATATTCACTTTTACTTACTTGCGAACATATTACCTTTACAAGCAACACGGACATACAAAGTTAACCTTTATTTTGATGTAAAACATATGAACCTAGATCCTAAACCTAGGTCTAGGCACTAATGGTGCTAATCAGTGGGACGCGAGGTAGTCTTATATTGTGTTATGAATGTATTTATATGTAATTTAAAAAATAATTTAAATGTCAACTCTATATCATTAATGAGCTTTCATAAAATAACTTTACTATTTTTTGAACGTAAAAATCAGTTTCAGTCGTTACTATTCATGTTTCTTGTGATACTGTATTGAATTGTTTATCGTTTTTAAGATATAGTCAATGAACCCATTTACAAAAGCATCCTAAGTGATTCCCGGGTAACGTTTTCTATTGGAGAGTTAAAGTGGGACAATAATTGTGAGATAATTCTGGTATTTAGTTCAATAATATAACTGATTGCTTTTAATGGATTTAGAATCATGCGTGCATGTTAATGTTTTGTCCGGCTATAAAAATGTACGTGCCGCGGGTGTTCCGTCTGACTATTCTATCTGTTTAAGGACTACTCCTTCTGTGTTCACTTTGTGGTTTAGTATTCATTTTATTCGATAAGTAATTCTTGACCCTGAATACTATTATGTGCATGCTTACCGCTTACCAACCTACTCAGGTTCATAGAAAACAATAGAAAACCTAAACCATTTTAAACCAACAACAATTCATTTTTTTCCAATTAGAACGTCTGTTTTGAAATGTTCGTTAAACTTAATCAACCGTAATTAAGAGCTGAAGGCTTAAAGAATATGTTGTTACTATCTAAATTACAGCAATTATTAGTATCAAATACAAACTCTTTTCTAATATTAATCAGTAGTGAGCTATTATAAAGTTGTTACTTTGTAATGTTTGCGATGTTCCTGTCATTAAGTTAATCGTTGTTATCCCGTCAACAATGCTATGGTTACGAAATCGAGGACGGGTTTTGTGTAAAAGTAAAATTTATGGAATGACAGTGAGGGATGGGAGAGCACATCAGCTGTGCGCACCTCGGGGCACGCGGCTCAGTCGCCCGCCGGTCGAGCTCAACATCGCTCGTTCATCTCACCTGCCGTAGACGCGCATACTCATATTCCGACAGACTGTTATTGCATGTAATAAAAAATAATTCCAGTCTTAAAATTAAATTCAGTTTAATTTTTCACTTAAATGATTTTAAAATAGTTTTTGTAGAAAAGATTTTTTTTTGTCAAAATACAAAAAAGAATAGCAAATATTTATTCATAAAATAATGAAGGAAAAATGCCTTGGAACTGTTTGTGGGGATACGAGTCTCCGCCGCCCGCGTGCAGGGTGAGCGAGCCGCTGCATCTTATATCGCAGGTAATTAGCGCAGTATTAATCATGTTGACATAGAAATTACAACTATTTATTCCATTACATAGTTTAAGAATACTTTTTGCACATAAAAAAGCAAACAATGCCTGTTATACCAATGCATAAACAAACTCGCAGCAGTTAGGAGAGATTTAAGTATTGTCACTATATTTTAAGAATGTTTAATTCTTTTACTTCCGAACGGCGATTATAAATACACAAATGATCGTGAATTAGTCATACATAGGGTATGCTTCTCACTTACTCAGGATATGATAAAAGACCTAAATTATTTATACCTATGTGTTATTATAAAATTAACTTAACATTAAAAAATATTAAAAACACTATCATAATACTAAAGGGATGAAACTTAAGTGATATGAGACACGAAACTCTCTTTGCCCGTTAATTAGTTTAATTAGGGTATTTAATTAATTGGAATGAAAAAAAAAATAATCATTTTAAAATAATTTACTTCGTTGAGTTAATCAACGAATACTTCGTGAATGTTCTATCTAAATCACTTCTGTCAATAAATTAGCTACATTGATCTATGGAATCTTTGAAATAGTTCAATTCCGGGATTCTATCTGGGTTCTTGGCAACCGTGATATGCATATCAAGTAGCTGTGGTCAGATAACCGATTGCTAAGTTGGGTATATCTATTTAATCTTAGTAACAAACAACCTTATACTACATATCATCCTTAACAATGACCTAAGCTTTTCATAAACTTAGTACGATATTTTAAATGTGAATAAAACTGATAAAGCTGTTTTTGTCATTGACAATTCAAGCCTCGTTGCATACATCGTTTAAAAACCGCAACACAACAAATTAAACTTATTATTATTGAAAGAATGTGTGTCGAAAACTTAATCCTTGCGAACAAGAACGCACTAGTAATAGTAATGTGTAGTAGTGTCATGAAGTACTGTGTATTTCGCGTGAATTGATAATGTAGGACGTCACTCAGGAACTGAGAAGTCGCAGGTCATTTGGGAGAGAGCAATGTTATCGGCAAATTGTAGTCGCCATGATAATATTATCACTATAATGCACTTCTTAACCAAGTAATGTAAATTGATCACTTTGTGCATAAAATTGTTATTTTTTACAACATAAACATTGTGAGAAGGTTAAGTTTATCAATTGAATTAAATTTGTTATCAGTCACCTTTAACCGACTCTTCATATGCAATAATTTAAATAAACAAAACCGTTTAATAATTATTAATTGGTTGCAATTGTGCTCGTTTATGCGAGCTAGTACAGAATTGTCTTTTTATATTTATATAGCTCTGTATCATTTTGACTTGCAACGGGAATGTAGTTACTACTAACTTACTTTTGTCTTGAATATAAAAAAGATTATGTTCATCCTTTACTTAGACATTTCATACTGTTCATAAGCCATAAAAAAATCAAATATCTAGCTTTAAAAACTAACTTAACAGTTCGTAAAGTGTTCATTGATTACTTTGTTAGTGCGGGCCCCCCTGTGCAGTTATATCGCTATTGTTTTGTGTGTATGACATCATTAGTTTGCCTTGGCGAGTGTGGTTAACGGTAGAATGCTAATGTGTGATGGTCCGTTGGCCGCTGCGGGCCGAAGCCGCCACTCCGTCGCACACCGACACTGAGAGCGACTTCCCGAATGTTGCGCAAGCGCAAGTGCAGCGCCTGCGCCCACGCGGCCGCCGACACGCCGGTAAACATCGCCCCAAGTTCACTGTCAACTTAATCTATTTTATCTATTGGTAAAACAAGAAAGTAACACGTCTCGATATATTATCTGTATTGACGCATTCTTTCACAGTATCGAATGTCACTTGTGATTTTAAAGCTTGTAGTCAATGAACTTCGTTAGCGCAGTATAATGAAGATGTAACCATAGAAAACGGCAATAATTGCTTTGATTTAGTAAAAGCGTAATAAGATACATTCCGCATAAGTGTTACTGTGAAGAGTACTCGTCATTTAAATTTTGTTTGAAGTTCTTAGAACCTAAGCGATTATATAAAAATCTAGGTTAAATGTATTAAGTAAAACTTTCTAAGTCTTATAAACAAGTATAAGGTGAATAAGTACTTAATGTCTCTTTCTTATAGCGAGTTCGAGTACTGTCTATAACTTTTAATGAGCTTTCAATGAGTTGCCGGATAAAATAGAAGTTTTTAGCATTCACGATACTTAAACCGATAGACACATTCCTTTAACAAAATTGCGATAATGGCTGTTATTTGTTGCAGATGAGTATTGTAAAGAGTGAAGTCATTGTGCCTTGTCTATCTCGCGTTTATAAGTTAATTAAGATCGTGTGTGCGGCTCGTAGCGAGGCTATCGGCACACGGAGCGGACAATGGGGCTTGTGTGTCGGCAGCGCTTTGAGACTCTGTGCAATTAGTTAAATCATAATGATACGTTATTCCTTATTGTTTACATCCTTTTAAACAATGCTTATCGATTATGGAGAGATTAGTTAGCATACTATGACAAAAAATGCATTGCTTTATTCTTAATTTTTGATATTACCAAATTTTTATTTACAGTGGGCTCTTGATTAACTCAATTGTGCGAGACAGAAAAAGCCAAGCATTGTAATAGAGTAAACGTATATCTTAATTTAGTTTCATGGAAAAAAATTAAGTGAAAGTTAAAGCTCCCTTGTCTATAAAGCAATAGTTAACCGGTTGACTTTATGAATGGGACACGTAAATATGTGGCGAATAGATCTCGTAGATACGGGTCGGTAGCGGGCTAGGGTACAGCACCGATCGAAAGCTCTTAGCGGGGTCCCGACAGCTCGGCGGCGGCGGATGTATGCGATGATTTAGTGCGCATTCCTGCGGGGCGCCCGCAGCCCGCAGACCAGGCGACCGCGACCGCGCCTGCCTCGGACCTTGGGAACGAGATTAAACCACATTCGTACGACGACTCACAAAGCACTTTGTCACCGCATTGTCCCATTTCTTGCGTTCTTAAGTCGCTTTACTTGGAAGATTATATCTGCTTACAAAACAAAATAAAAACCTCTCTGCTCTTTTAACTTGAGACGTTCAATTAAAATAAAGAAATAAGTTTTGTTGGTATTTAGTAAGTAGTTTCGATAACTATAGTTAAGTTAGATGTTTCTTGTTTTTATGCAGAACCGATACAACAATAACAGCCAACTGGTAAGGATCGGAATTGAGTTAATCATTTTATTAAAGCGAAATACAAGCCGGACGTTACAAAATACAGGAAGTGTCGCAAGCGTTTGCTGGCGGAAGTGGTGTGGCCGTACGGTACGGTGCGGGAGATGCGACTGCAGGTGGCTAATGATGCCTCTAATGAACATGACGGGAGCGCCATAGGCAACCATTACAGCTAATGTAGTACGTAATTGGTGCAATTTGTCAATTGGCGCAATGATCTAAAATGCCCTTTGTACTTATTTGATGTAGCTCACATATCCGCGGATCGTTTTTTGTATGCGATAGATTCTGTTAGTTAGTAACCATCAGATAACGTAACGTAACATCGTGTATTAGTGCCAACTCCTTGGTTTTATTAGCTCTAGGGATACCGGACTTGATAGAAAGGTAACCCCTTTGGTCCCTAGGTCTTTGATCGTAATTAGACAAGTGAGCTGAGTGCACTTTCTTTATACAGTGAGAAATAGGTTAGGATTTCATCCAGTTTAATCAACGTTACGCGGTCGTGAGCTCGTGGTAACCTTGTCCCACATTCGATCAATACTACATGGTACTTTTCAAAGAAATCGTTTAACTTCATAGGAATCGTTCGGGCATTCTGCCGACTACTGGTTTACGTGGGAACCGCGGACCACCCAACACTGTTAACATCAGAGATAAAGAACGTATTTATTTTCAATTATGATCATTTAATTGACCTTCAACTAGAATTGAAAGGAACAATACGGACATAGAGCTACGTTCAAGTAAGTGTTTATCTTTTGTCTAAATTTAGTTTATTAAGTATCGTGTTACTGGTGGTCTTGAATTTCCTTGCTGAAACGCAAACCGGTCGCGTTCATTGCGCAGCGGGCAGGGAACCTCCAAAAAAATAGCACGCCTCACGGAGCACGCGCGCCACCTGACAGGCAATCACCACTCAACACTGCGTAGCTTTTAATTACATACATTGTTATACCTATATAAGATGATAGAATTTGCAATTTGTTCAGTTAACTTGAATTAAAAAAAAATCATTAAGTCCGACCAAATAAAGGGTTTTTCAGGCTATGCCCTTTTTTACCGTTTCAAGAAAAAAATATCAAACATTTTTATGTATATTCCGTTTTAAAAGATTATGAAGTCTAATTTCTATGTCCTGTCTACCCAGTGAAGTTAAAGGAGTGTGATTTACATTCATAAGTGTTAAATTTAAACAACCCCATGCAATGAATCAATACGTTTGAATGGAAGTCATAAAACTAAATTTATTCCCTTATTCGTTCATGAACAACAATCTAAAAATATTACGCGCCACCTGGCGCAGGCGCACTTTTGACTCGGAATGTTGCGGGTAACATTATTTACTATGGGACTCCAAACCGCTACAGTACTAACCCTTGACAATGTTTTTTTTCTCAATGTGTGCACACAATTTAGAAGTACGAGTTGTAGTTAATTGGTTTCAAAACATTTTTGATTTCAAATAGTTTTTTTTATTGCATTATTGACTACGTTAGGGTTCATTTATTTTGAATTTTCCGTGTAAGCCAAGCACTGTAAGATCTTTATTTCTTTGAACAAGATCATGCCCCAAATAGCACTTGGGCAAATTATACTGAAGCAGATGTTGGCCATAAACTTTGAAATATCATGCCGCGTGAATCACTGCCGCCTGTAATGATACAAGATGATGTCAATAACCTTTACAAACGACACTCCACTACAAAAAATACATCTATTCTCATGTAATTTAATATTACTTACATATTTCTACATCGATAAAGAAAATCTACTCAAACTCTATGTAATGTAATAGTTATTTTTACATATTTTCTCATCTTCTTCAATGTGTAATTTACGTACTTTCAAAGACAGGGTTAAAGAATATGAATAAGCCATGACAAATGTGTGAAAATAAGCAGTCCGTGCCTTTCTTATCGCCTGAAGTTTGAAAAATGGCGTAACGTGAGCAATTTTTATCTATATTTTTTATTGCAATGCAACGTTAAGTAAGTTAATAAAAGTCACGGTTGAATAATTACTCATTAAAACACATTGAATATTTCTAAGAACCCTATTTATTGTTCCCCGGACATGATTACATGAAAAGCCAGTGCAACGAACTTTGTCTCAGCAACAACTTGTAATTTACTTTTAGCTATAGGTTTGTTTTTAAGGGCACAAAAAAGTTTGAACATATATTTAAATATATTCGTGAAATAATATAACAAATAAAGTTTCACCAGAGACTGCGCTCGGTTAGTTTGGCGTAATTAGGAATGTCTTATTAAAATGTGACTGCTGTACTTGTCTTCCTTAGGATTTAGCGATTTAGTAGCGACGCAGTAGCGAAAGTAGTACTAAGGGACACTCTTACTGACGAGTTAACCAACAACAAATAACAGAAGTAACAGCTAAATATTTTCCTTACCTAAAATAAGTGTAGAATAAAATTTATAACAGACAATGTATGGCTCTGATTTAAGTGATTGAAATCCATCGCTGAGTCATACTCTTCAATCAATCTGATCGTTGACGGTTTGAACAATTAAGTTGTCACTGCGCCATAACTGAAAGTTTATGTGAAGCTTTAAGTATACCAACAAATGGGGTCGAAAGACATGACATGATGACTACTATACTGATTATGTACTAACAGACGACGGTAAAAAAAATTAATAGGTCTCTTTGAATTTGAGATTTTCCTGTGAATTCATCGCGGAAAATATACAGAAAACTCTCCAACTTAACATTGGTTATAAAAAATCTTATTAACATGTTCTGTATACTTCTTACCTAGGATACCTTATCTGTTATTCGCTGCTTACTCAGTTAATTCTAAGGGCGCTTTCAATTTCGAGTGTATGATCTTCGGTTGCATCTCTTTTATTGCTGGTATCGACAGTACTCGTAGATTTCTATTGAATACGAAATCGTTTAACAATACAGATAAAAGGAGAACAAACCTTTGTTAGATTTATTTCGAATAGTAAAAAGTAATGTTAGAAATTACAAGTCACTGTCACCGAAACCTTTAAAAAGTAAATGTACCTACTTTCCATTGTTTTACAACTATTATGGTATTGCTATCGTTAACCTGGTTTCGAAGACAATACGCATGTTGTCATTGTTTTACCAAAAGTCACAAAATATACATTCCTTTCCGCCTTCAATAATTCGAAATGTTTAGACCCAACATAAGAAAATACATTAGAAAGGCATTGCAATTGCACTTATATTTGGGTTGCAAATGATTTATTCAAGAAATAATAGCGTTATCGTAAGTGAGATATAATTGTAACACATATTGTTATATTAGTTTGCGCAAGGCGTAGATGTAGGCCTCACAAGAGCACACAGCTGACGTCACGATGAGGTTTCAACACCACACAAACAAAGCACAGACTAGTTTGTGGCTCACAGACATTGTGCTCCCATTTTCCAGCTCAAGCAATTAATGTTCCATTTTCGGCTAGAAATTTCTTTGTCAACCATAATTTTTTATGCTGTTTACATACTTTATGGTCTTGATATATTGTTTGTAAAACACGTGACTATTTTAAAGAAAATTACATTTAGATACATGTTCTAATATTTAGGTGTATTAAACGAATTAAGTATTTTAAATAATTCATATTTGATAACCATGTAACAAGCAAATATCTTAGTTAGAGTCAATCTGGGTAACATAAATCAAATGGAGAAGTTCTTTTCATATTAACTAATCATGAATCAGTCAGTAATCCTCATTGAATGCGACCCGTATAAACTGCCGACAAGATTTAATTTAATTGAAGTTAGGTATATCACAATGTCCTTAACGATGATAAATAGAATTTAGATTGGAGTTACGTAACTAAAGTGCTATTTATGACTCCTGACGGTCACATATTATAAAACTTATTAAAAATGTTGCATGAAGAAATAAAGACGCTTTTCTATTTATAAAACTGTGGATTCTAGCCTTGAGTTTATTTCTAGAATAAGTGATCAAACAGGTCATTAAATCAAATATTGTTATATAAAATTGAACTGTACGATATACATTTAACAGAAAACAACAACGCAGAAATGTTTGTGTATTTACAATATTAACTTTACGACAGTTTAAGTAAATCAAATACCCATCAAGGAATCTTTGAAAATTATTTTTATTTACAAGAATGAAAATTAAATTCTCTTCCACATCTGCAGCTTCTACAGCTTACCAATTGGTTATAGTAGGTTTCTACTGCCTAGATGTCCGTCCATAATCCATTGACATGAAACGATCACTTAACGCATCGGTCTTCGGACTATACGTCAATGTGTCAGCATTTAACGTATTCCATTAACATATTCCATCACATTTAGTTTTACAAAATTTCACACTGTTTTATGTTGACGAGTTTAATTTATGATTGCTGTTTAAATTTTACTTTAAATAAACACCTAATACATGTACGACTAGAAACATGCTTGGAATGTATACAGGAAACGTCTAAACGAATTTTATTGCCGCCATAGTAGCAATGCATATCTTGCCAAGGAAGAGAAAAGGTACGAAGTGAGGGCAGGGGGAAGCCATAAGGGTCCGGTCACATCTAGCAAATGTAAAAGTCGCATGGCGTT
>JAOCNA010000001.1:5372756-5385174 GCA_026546675.1 Papilio helenus
TGTCTGTTAAACTTAATTCAATCTGACGGTTGGTTTCGTTAAAATGATTTTTTTCCAAATATTTCAACTTTACAAGCACTCTCCTGTAAAGTTTGCACAAAGTCGCTTAGTTATGTTTGCCTTTCAAGCGTCGATATGATGCTTGTTGACTAATTACGTATTGTGATATCAAAGGGAATTGTCGATATCAGGCAAACTGGACTTGTAAACTTCACCAAAGAGGTTATATACCAATTACAGAAGACCTCCCACTGACCTCAATGTACTGATTAGTTACAAAGAAATAAATTTATTTTTTCAAAAAAAGAACTATTTGCCTAATCCATAATATAATCGGCGTTTAAATTAATAATGATTGAGACAAGAAAAGATTTCAAAGGAATTACATTTGTGACTCCAATTAGACCATAAACGGTCTTATCATGAAGCCATTAACCGACAAGGTACAAGAAGGGAGGTTTATGAGTTTTACTACACAAAATCGTTGCCGGCCATTTTGAACAGTCTACCTTCGATTTACAACCAATTAACTGAATAAACATAGGGTCCCGACTGTACTATAAGTACATTGAATTATGGCCACGATTTTTCTACGCCTATTTAAAACAATGTTTATACAAACAGCAAACAGAAAGCACGAAGCGATGTATTTTAATTCGAATTTAAATTACAAAACTGTTTTTTTGGTGAATTAGAAAAACATTATTAGGTTCAAGTATACCAATGGTAAAAAACGTGTAGATTTAAGATTTATTTTATAGGATCTTAAGTAAATCGTTATTATAATTAGAATAGATATAATAATAATTAGAGCGCTGTACGTCTGTCATCTGTATGTTCTACTGCTTTTTTATTTTTCTTTGTCTATAGTATATTTAATTTGGTTGTATACTTTGAACATGCAATTGGTGTACCTTTCCAATAAATAAACAATAAATAAAATAAATAAATATGTTGTCTTGTAAAATTAGCGTTTTAAAACAATAGGTAAATAGAGAGAGTTCCTAGATCACTTTGATATTAGTGTCAATTGTCTCTGTGATGTACCTTTCAAATAAATAGCCCTAAATATTTGTTGCCTATGAGCTCCCAGATCTGTTCCAAATTACATTGATATCTGTTTAGCCGTTCCGAAGATAACTTCTAAGAAACATCCATCTAAACTTTCGCATTTATAATATTAGTAAGATTAGTAAGAAGAGAGATTACCTATTAATTTCCATGAAAATCGTTAAGTACAGAAACAAATAAAGCTTATATTCACTTCATCTTCATCAAACGATTAGTTTCGTGGAAATTGCGCTTAGATGTTCGATATCTTCTTAAGTTTATTGGAAACTGCTGTTCAATAATGCTGTAATGCTGTCTTGGAATTTGTTTAATGCAAATAAAGGTACACTCGTAGATGTAACAATACATTGGGTTAACGATGTATTTAATTGCTTTGATAAGATTTTGTATTATGTTTCACATTTAATGTATCTTATTATTGTTTTGTGTAGAATAGGAGTAAAAATATTTAATTAATAACAAACCCATAGTAAATGATAGTATTCTGAGCTATTTCAACACTTAATGGTCTCCGTAAAGTATCGTAAGTAAGCGCACCACAAGCTAAGCATAGTACCAAAGTACCAGTTTATAGCTTCAACATCCGTAATTTTCAGTCTATTTCCGTTAACAGCCACAGAAGTACTGCTTGTGGCGATCGCAAATGCTCGACAACTGACGAGCTATTGAATCACGACATCCTTAACCTATGATTTGTTACATTTTCTAGCTCAGTGGAAACTTACGCTACAAAATACCCACATTTTCTCAATGTGATAATATAGTATCAGGCGACTTCCTACTTATTGAATGGACGTAATTCAATAGTTGAACGAGAATCGACGGGTTTTCAAGGAAGCGTCAAGTTGAAATTTTTTTATGCAACTATTGTAATATTATGATTTCGAAATATTAATTTATTCAAGATTTTCGACTTAAAATATTTCTTTTGTATGCAACTGAAATGCACTAATGCTGAATATTTTTTCCTAATCTCAACAGCTACATATTTTAATTTCTCGCTTCATGCATTCTGTTAATAGGCGTGCTTAAAATAAACTGACGACAAGCGACGGCGGTCGATTCATATTTTGTCGATATTGAATTACTGTGTATTTAGAGTAATATGTCGGAGTGTCATAACATTGTGGGATAGGGAATTGTGTCATTTGAACAGTTTAAAGAGCAACGGTTAGCGGCCAGGTCGCGTTGCTCGGCTGCGGTGCAGGTGCCGGGTTTATTTTAGACAGCGCCCAGCCGCCGCCGCCCGCCCAGTCGTGTCCGCTGCGCCGACAAACACTATCAACTTCGCTGAACGTGATAAAACGTAATCTAAAAGCTTACAGTGCTCGTCGATATCGCTTGTGTAATATATTTGTGTGATAAATAGACAATAGTAGTTGCCGTATGTAGCAAAGGCCGTATGTGATATATTCGAATCGAGAACGGATATTTTTCGGTGAGTAGAACGTGTTTCTTTCAAAATTTATACTTCCTACATTATGTTATTCATTATTATTTCTATGTTTCATTCAAGAAACGTTATAACAATTATAATTTACGATTTAATTTCTAGCATAGCATAAAAATTATTACAGCGATACTTATCTAACCAATACGGTAATTTAATTACCATGCTTTAAACCGTGTATCGAATGACTGTGCTGGCGTGTACTACATATTTTCATTTAAATATTACTAGTTACAACGCATTCGTATTCCAATTGCATCAATTTTCATTTTGCGTACATTAAACTAATGGAACTACTTAACTGAATCTGGTATATTGTCGTAGGGTTTTGAATCTCTCATAAGTAATGATTCTATTGTGATTTTTCTTTATGGTTGCATCTATAACACGACGGATTATAGTGAAGCGAAGCGTCCAGCTTCATTACATGGGAAACAATAGTGTTAGTTTTGTTCGAGTCGATAGTTCGTTAATGTGTGATCAGTGTGGGAGTATCGGCGCCAGGGCGATGCGTCTAATTGTCCGGCGTGGTGAATCGCTGACGGATGTCCCCGGTCGGCCGGCGCGACAGCCCTTCGCAACGCTCATTTCATTTCTCCATTCGACACGCTCCGCATCTCCAATGAACCGACATCGGCGCCTCTAATCTTACTTTCATTTGCCCTGAGCTGTCGCGGTCGAGCACGAGTTTTTGATTAATCCACTTCACACATTGTTATTGTTTTATTCGAACGTTGTACGATTCGATTCGAATTTCGTTGTTAACAATAGTGCCTATTCGTTACTTGACAATGAATAAAGAAGCCTTTTGTAGCTCTATAGTATGTGTTACTTTAAAATATACCAAGATTCATAAAATGGATTGACAAAAGGATACATACCTAAAAGTTAAGAAGAATGCGCTTACCGTATACAGGTAATTATTTAGATATTAATACAATTATTTATATAAGACATTAAATCATCAATGCATTCAGTAATGCACTTCTCACGACCGAGTGTATAATGACGTCACAGTTGCTGCACAAAAAAAATAAACAGGTCTGCGCCGGACCTTCTTAAATCATTATCTGCGATATGCAGAACAACTCCGGCGCGTTATTTAAATGTCGATATATCGATAAATGGTGAAGCTCTATAACGTAATGCAAGTTGCATACGTTCATTGATTACGAGATGAAAGGATTGCTTACGTTGTTTATCGATAGTAGGGATGTTTCCGCGGTACCGGCAGTCAACAAGTGAGGCGCCCTTGCGGTGCACGTGTGCGCGCTGTGACATATGTGCCGTAATGTACAACTTACTGTACAAGTAGTGCCGCCGGGAACCGGAAATACTGTTCATTGGACTCTATATCATATCACAATATATACAAAAAGGTAATGGTCCATGACCTAGTATTATTATTCATAAACATTTGTTAGATATGTTAGAGCCTCCAGTCATGTGTTTATTATTATTATTGACCTAATTATAACAGGTATTCTAAATCTGTCTATTACTTGTTTACAAAGTGTTTATCATGTGTTTGTTACATTTTGTCAGTTTTGCACATGTGAAGAATTTACGATTTCTTTATAATTATCGCCTTTCTAAATTCCATTCATATCGCGAACAATTTACGTCCAAATATGGATCAAAATACTTTTAAAAGTTCTTAGAATTCTTTGAGCTTGCCAATAGTTGTTTTTCGAGTAATTTTCATTAGCAACACGGACACGTAGCGATATTTCTAAAATATGCTAAACGTGAGTCTAAGCGGGTCGTAATTTTAAAGCGGACAAAAATGTTAAAGACCAAAACAGGTTGCAAAGTGAGATTAATCTCGCGGCTAAGAAGCGAAGATAGCGGGTAACGTGAGGGGTAATAATAATATGGTGCTTAGGTTCGTAGAAACAAGAGGTTTGCAAGATGACATCACTGGTCGCAGTAAACCTCGCTCACCTCTATAGCCACCTATCTGCCAGTGTTTAACAAATTTGTTTCGCGGCCATGTATGTTAGGACTATAACTTATTGGTCCCTTAACTTGTCAGCTTCATTTCCAAGGCTAATTTGTAAAGACCAACCTTATGATAATTAAATCCATGATATTAACTGTATACAGTTATTCACAGCATGTTATTCATGTATTCATAAAGTCTTATGTCGTTTATATTATTATAGGTAACTCTTATTATGTAAGCGCAAAAACATAAATAGATATTACCTGGTACATTACTTGGCAGAATATGTAAAGCAGAAAATGTTTTATGGGGTATACTCTACATCTAAACAAATAGAGTAGGCAACACTTCGATTTCAGTCTTGATCAAATTTCGTGAAAAAATTAATCTTAGAACAATCACTTTCATTTCGAATTGTAGCTGTTTAGACAATTTCTCTTATTTAATTACTCTTTCTCCTTGAGGAGATAAAACGAGAATAAACTCATGCCACACCAGCATGTCATAGTTCTCTGATAAGTGTAGGTACATATAGCATATAGCTAGTGAGATTACGTGTTTGAGCTACCATTTTCCTTTGTTAAAATTGAGCACTTTAAATTAACTGACACATTTTATAGTTGTACATATTTACATTTTACTAACCGTATCTAAATTAAGACGTTTAAAGATGTACGCAGTAACTAATTGGATTGTTCATTTGAAGTTTCGAAAACTATTTCTCACCAATTAGCGGCAGATGGTGCGTAAGATTGGACCGACGTGGACGGAGGCTTGCGCCGGAGAGCGCATCCTCTTCCTTGCATGTTTCGTAACTCAGTCTACCCAGTTACTATAGCCGCGTTATTTCGGTTGACACAACAGAAATAAACTGTTCTTTCTCACATGTCGCCGGTAGACGCGATACCTTCACGCTAATTGCGTTATTGACAACATCAAGCCGAACGGTTTCGTAACCGTCTCGCCACACTGATCGCTTTTAAAATAAATTAAACACATTCATTCACAAAATGAATAATTCATATGTTCATGTAATCTGCACCGTTTTGTAGCTTGACTGATTTGGATAGACTGTAACTTTTTAAGATTAATTTTTTTATAACATAAACGTGTTTTACAAACGCCATATTAATGAGAATCTTTCACGTCATCAAATTTTTTTACAGTTCGCGAATATTTTACCTTACTCATTCTTTAAAAAAATCTTTGATGGTTAGATAAAATGGGATTTTCTTAATAACAACAATAATCGTATAGCAAGGAAATTCGTAAACAGCTGCTGTTGTACACTGTTAACATTATTCTTACGAGCAACCAGACATTACTCACAACACAATACTCGTACTAGACAACAATACCGTGCGATAGATGTTTATGAAAACCACAAAACAATTTCTCACTAAGATCTAGAAATATCATAGCGTTAGGGAACAACATGTTTATAATAAACTTTTATTATGTTATGTTACTCACTTGAATAATCACCGCCTTTGAAAAAAAAACAGTAAACATCAGTTTTACTAAAACATTAAAATAAATTGTTTATCCGTATCATTGAAGCAAAGGGAACGATCTCCCACATTCTCTGAGACAACGGTGACGTGCAGGGCAACCGGGACGCGCGTAACGGGAAGCGAACTTACTCCATGTACGGAAGCGGTCTGCCCTAGCCGCCGCCATACACTTGTACTTCTAACTGAACACGGTCGCTGTCGCCTCTCAGTAAACTGTTAATGAATAATCTATTTTCCAGCTGGACTCATTAATATATCACGTTGTAGTTTGAAAATACAGGAATATCAAATTTTATAAAAATAACTTTGCTGTTTTTGTAGTAAACTGCAATTTTCTGCAAATCTATAAACGTAGGTATTGAACTTTTGTTTACGTGGGTTAGGCAGTTAGCGGCAAACGCACAGAGCGACTTAATAGAACAAATGCGATCCAATTTAAAAGCTATTCATAATTAAACTGTTGCTTAAGACGTTGCATCGAAGCGAGATATCATCTAAAAGCGAAACTGGGACAACTAGTCGCATGTGAGTCTATTGATATGTTGAAAGTAACGCTTAATGTTGTCGATTGGCCGGTTTTGTGGAGATGATATCGCCATTTTGGTGCAGGTGACAACAACGGCAGCGCGGAGGGTTCCGGGTCCGGCGGGGAGGCAGGCGAGGGCGCGGAGGCGGCGCATACATTCGGACCTCTGGACGGCTCCATCTACGCCACAGTGGTGCGCGCCGGAGGCACTTCCTCGCCGCTTAGCGCCTCCATGGACTCAGGCATATCGTCCGCGGGCCGGCGCGCCGCCCCCAGCCCGCCCGACGAGCTAGACGCGCTGCTGGGCGATATGCTACGGACAGTGAGCGCTCTGCCCGACCCGCCGCCTGCCGCTGGCGCTGCGCAGTCGCCCGCCGATCGCGTCGCCGACATACCGTATCACGCGCGCGCCGATTCCGCGCCCTTCACCTACGGTGCACCCGGCCTGCGGCCCGGCATGCTCCGCTCCACGCACCGGCTGGCCAGCCCCGAGCTGGTGCGGCGCGCTTACCGCCCCGTCAGCCCCGAACCACCCTCGCCCTCGCCACCGCCCCCGCCGCACGCGCCACTCTCCCCCGTCACCTTCCGCAAGTTCTCGCAGGAACAAGTCATCACTAGCTCCACCACACCGAGACAATCCTCGCCAACACAAAACGGACGGTAAGTAAATTCAGAAATTTGTTTTTTTTTGCATGAATTCAAAGTATGAGCACATAAATCACACATTAACTAAAATGTTGACAAAAACATTGAAGTTATTATGATAATAACTCGACAAATGGTTTCCTAAACCATTTAATAAGAGAAAGAGTACATCTGCGCACATGATGAACTTACGTATACCGTATTTATTTATGATAGAAACAAATAATAATAAAAGGAAATATCAAAGACTCCTTCTGTAACGTGGATTCTAATAAATAAAAAAAAGGAAACGAGCGAGGTATGTGTGAACATGTGTGTTGGAGCGGGGGCTACGCGCCCACGCTCACGGCCGTCTTGCTGTTTGTTTACATTGAATAAACTGAACTTACATTGAATCCCCACACTATTCGTATTTTTATCGACTACAATAAACAATTGTGTGACTTTCAAAAATAAAATTAACGCGATTTTTATTTTGGAGCAATTTAGTGAAATTGCAATATCAGTGAAATATAAAAAAACTAAATTACATCTTTGTCTTACAAATATTCAAAACGGTCTATAATATATTTGTGACCAAAGTGAGTCCTTACAGTGTAGTCGTTCAATTAATTTATTTAGTCGCGTTCCGCTTGACCCACTTCACTGTCAATGAAGACGAGCTATAAATTGTATCGCAACCAATCTGGCCATTAAACTACGAGCTCCTTTTATGGCTACGTAATTGTAGTCCTTGTTTATACTTCGTTGTTTGTGGTAATTACTTTAAATACTAAAACCAAATATAAACTATCTATAGTCCCTTTTTAAAATCGGTACATGTGTAACGGAATAGGTTCGACAACATCATTATTGAAGTAAATAAGTACAGTCAAGTTTTATATGTTCCTTAAAACAAAAATTTCGACCTAGTACCTACTATAATTTACTTTACTTAGTCCCATGTCTTAAGAGCTTGTTATTTCTTTATTAGTGTGAAATCTCTTGTTTGTTACTGGCGCATTGTTAATTAATGTAATGATGGATTGATAACACGTGGGACGATATGTAGGCGTCAATTGAATGATCACAAAACACAACGAGTAGGAATACTTGAAATATTTTTACAGACAAAAAACTTGTTTCATTTCCGCTAATGGCAAATATTCCATTTAAACAGGATTATCCCACTTGTAAAATGAAAACTTCAGTGGTATATCTAGAGTTTTTCTTATATCAAAAAGTAGCTTAAAATTTTTTTTTTTCCATTTTTTCTTTCCTTTGCGTAAATTAGCTGTTGTGTATACTTATATAAATATATATAATTGTATGCGTTACCGTGGGTTTCTGGTACTGCTACCAGTGTTCAAAAATATGTTTTAGCCTTCTCATACTTACTCTATGAAAATAGATTCAACCATATGTTTTTTTACAAGTGTTTCTGAAATTGCAATCCACCGTTAGACATTTCAAGGGCAGTGGTTTCTTGATAAATATTAACATACTATCCATTTTAGGTATCTTTGCAGTTGTAATATTTTTTGTGTTGTTTATAGTAGGTTTTCATGAGAATTTGTATCATATGTGAACATTTGCATTTTAATATAGCCTGCTGCATATTTAAAAAGTTATCAAGCCGCTGGAGTATTGATTTCTCGTTTTTTAAGTTTTTTTACAAAGAAATTAATCCATTGTATGATGAATAAAGAATTAAGAAAGAATTGTCAACGTAGTTCGTAACATATTAGATATATGCAAGGTATTCTATAGGATTGTTTATTTAAACGGAAGTATAGTTAATAGCTGCGTGGAGCGTGGGCTATATGATGTAAACCGTACACTTGGCCACAACACACCGCACTGTGGGCCGTCTGTTGCGGATTATTTATGCCTCGCTGACTGACAGCTCGCAAGGTTTCTTGAATTACTTCTGTACGTGACTGTACTGCTAAAGATGGCGCCAATTAATATAAAACATACACTGTATTGTTTTACGTTCTGTATACGTATGTGTTACAGAAAAAAAATCTACTAGGTTAAGCACCTATTACTTACATTAGAAGTAATAATGATTTGGTAAACTAATGACTTTTAAACTTTTAAATTTCTCTACATTCTCTGTATATCAGGTCTCACAGTAAAATTGACGAGAGTGCTTTTCAATGTAACATTATAGAGCTAGTAGTTTACATGCAATTTTGATTAGTGTCGATGGCGTATGATTGCGTCCAATGCGGACCAAACGAGTTGCTATTTCGAGATAAACGTCGCCATAAACGGTCGAGTAGCGCCGCGGCGACCGCCTAGTCGACCTCCTAGTCAACCGTCGTCAGGTACAACTATTCACTTTCTAATAAATTCGCGAAATATACGAAACGGACTGTACCATTGTTAAAGTTCAATTTAAATTCGTCAACTGATTGATTAGGCAATTCAAAAGCAATCCTAGTCACATTTCTCTTCACGTTCGTGATTGGATTTAGGAACGTGATTATGTTTTTACAAATGTCTACTACTTTTCAAAGTTTATGGTTCAAATTTCTTACAACTAAATGTTGAATCTTTATCTACAAACAACAGTATGAGTTTTGTTCATAATTTAGACCGAGCCGCCGTTGGTTACGTCAAGTACCGCCGACCCTGAAATTATACGTTAACACAGTCGCGGTGCACGAAGACAGGAGCGGTTTTAACACTGCTATAGAATTGCCTATAAATTGTCATAATTAATTATAAAATATTGAATTATTATATAGGTTAATGGAACGTAACTCTGAAGTTTAAACTTTATAAATTGTACTCTGTATTCCAGATGGATGAATGGTGATGCAGAATGGTTAGACAGACCACCGAGCAGTGCGCGAAAGACCGCGCCAGAAAATGGAACCTGGCGATCCAACAATACCCTAGGCTGGCAGGAGACTCGGGAGACTTCTAGGGAGGTGAGACGGGAGCCGCGAAGATCGGAGAGCATCACTGAAGCCAGCTCCGGACTCACCTGGCTGCAGAGACAGCAACAGAAGCTAAGAGAAAGAAAGGAGGCAAGGGAAAGGGTCGCTCGACTACCGCTCGAGTGGGATACCTCGTCTTCCCGAAATGTGCGCCGCTCAGCAAGTCATCGGTAAAAATAATACGTTTATAATGAAAAAAAAAAATATTACCAACGATAAGGTACATACTCTACCTACTTACAAAGTTTCGTATCACATCAATGTAAGGATTTTTAAGTTAAGGATGTTTAAGTATGTTAGCATACTTACACAACATTGTTGTTTACTATCGTTATCTTAAGTTACTATACTATTAGAACATTGCCTCTCCTCGTATTGAGGTAACATATTGTATTTATGCCGCGTTGGTAATAAAAAATATTCTCCAGTTAGTCAGACTAGTGCCAATTAGTACTCTAGTGTAGGATATACTTAGTTATTTGGACTGATATAAATTTCAGCGTGGACGGCTACACGAGCGACACGACCGCGTTCGCCGACGACGACGATGACTTCGCGGTGCCGCTGCACGTCAACACACGCACCGCGCCGCGCACGCATGCCATCAGCCCGCAGGCACCGGACAGGTAAACATTATCTGGATAATCATAGGCTTTACCACTATCAAATTAATTTAAGTGTTTTAAAATTATTTGTGTCTTTAATTGTTGGATTGAATACTTCTTACTAAAAATTAGTCTATTTTTATTCGTTTCAGAACCTCATCTAGAAAGTTCATGTATGAAAAGATGACGATGCGCGAGTGGAGCGCCGGCAGCACGCCGACCACGCCCGCGCCCGGTCTGCTGTCCCTCGCGGAGCCTGGCAACGACACTATGGTTACTATCACCTACTTTTTAAAACAAAACGTTTTTTTTTCACCAGTTTGTATGTTTCTCTTTTCTGATTTGTACCTTACGCCATCGTAAAAAATATTTGAGCTGTGAGCGATCTAAGTAATTTTATCAAGTTATCCAAAATACTTATCATGAGTTGAAAATTTATTGTACAAATTGTTAAGATTGCCAAAAAAAATTCCACAGAGCCGTGAGCATTCGGAGAGCTGGTCGCGTGCCGAGTCCCGCGCGGAGTCGCGCACGGAGTCCCGCACCGAGTCGCGTGCGGGCACGCCGGCCTTCCCCACGCATCCACGCACGCCATACCCGCCCACGCCCACTCCGACGCCCACGCCAACGCTCACGCCCACGCCCACACTCACGCCCACGCCCTCGATCAACGCACGACCGCCGCGCTCGCCGCCCGTCACCAGGTAATCCCAGATAAGAACCTATGAAGCAAAACATAATCAATTGCAGCTTCAAATCCAACCGAGGCTCAAAAGTTTCAGACAAAACTCTGTAAAGCTAAATGTATATTATGGCTTCAACAGCTTCTGTATATGTAATTTTGATTACGTTGTAAAAATAGTAACCAGTAGATCGTTGGGTAGCGCATATTAATTCTTCAATTCTGTTTAAATATGCATTATCGTTATTTAGCAGAAACGTATTGAACCAACATATTCCATTTGTTGTGTAATTTTTGTCTAACATTGTCTATCGCTTACTTATTGTTCCTGTTGTCTTCGAGTGCAAAAGACATTAAGCTTCTGTCTTCTGTTTGCACCAGGAACCAGCTTGCGCTACCGTATAAGGCAATACTCCACATGTAAGTTCGGGAGCTAGTGACATTTGCTGGATATTTTGTTTGTCAATAATATATGCGTTTATTATTATTATCGGAAGCAACCTTGTAACATATATTATTCTGCACTTTATGCAAAACATCGGTTCATTACACGCTTGTTTTGGCTTGGCTATTTATTTATTTTATGTTTTTACGATATCACATCTAAGATTTCTCAAAAGAAATAAAATATATTGCACGCCGGGTTCCGTATTAACAATTTGTTTTTGTGTGGTGTAATTTTCCCCCATTTCTATACACAAACTGTACTTTATTGAATATAGTAAACTAACTTCATCACAGTTTTGCTCGTACAATTTTACAATTTTACAACAATTACATTATTTTATTCCTTGTTTTCGTGTCCAATTTTTTCTGTATGAGGAAATATGTTCTCCCAAAAATGTTTACAAGTTTGACACCATCGGAGTGTCTCAATTATCGTAACCTATTTGTATATTGTATGGTAAACCTTTTACTTATATGTTTGACAGAAAGGAGCGCGAAAGTAGCCCAGAATCGGATTACCGTGCGTACAACGGCGCGGCGGTGGGCGCGGGAGGCGCGGGGAGCGCGGTGGGCGCGGGGCCGGTGGAGACGCACCACGTGGCG
>JAOCNA010000001.1:5424080-5449373 GCA_026546675.1 Papilio helenus
CTAAATATGTACTAAGGAGACCGAACGACTGACAAATAGACGTAAAGATACATATGTTAATAAGCCTTTATTTACATTCGGCCAAATTGAGTGATATGTTGGAATGTCCGGCGCAAATGTGTAACGTTTCTCCCGTGCCGTTCCAATACTGCGGGATGTGCAGCCAGCCGCGGAGACGAGCCTCGCTGGACCCCACGAAGATGTGATTGCTGCCGCCGCCCGTGCCCCAGTCCACGGTGGTGGCGTTCACCACCGACACCCCATCGGGATGGTTCCAATCCGCCGGCTGCTGATACCTCAGGAACGTCAGTCCCGGTCTCTTGTCCAGTATCTTACACTGTTCAGGGGTCGTCACTTCAGTACCCGTATTTCCCCACCATCCGGGATTTTCAGAGGGCGTATCTTCACCGCAAACCCCGTAGTTATCTAAAATAATACAGTAAATCCGTCAAATATCGTTTTAAAAACTTCTAACATGTCCATAATTATACACAGCATTACCGTCTTTGTGATGGCAGCGTGCATTTTGCACACACCAGCTGCACTGATATAGTCCTAGCTTGGTGCTAACGGAGGGCAAAGGTTTGCGAGTCGTGTTCGAGTTGTCGAGCGGCGGGCCGTGTATGAGGCAGGAGTGGCAGTCGCCCAGCGCGGGGCAGATGCCACCGCATCGGATCGATTGCAAGTTTGTTGTACAATTCGACCCGATTGTCCTCCCGTAACATATCTACAAATCGAAGTCACTTAAATGTTAATTACCATAATTAAAGTATTATTGCATGCAATGCTCTGCCCTTGTTACTTGTTTACGTCAGGTTATAAATGCTTAGTCACATGAATTAATTAACTTTACTGTGAGTATTTATCGTAAGTCATCAAAAATAAAACAAAAGATGGAATAATTTAGAACAAAAAAAGTTTAAACATGTTCTGAGGTGTAACAGGTTTTGTTGCAATAAAAACTCACATCGTCAGCGGAACACCAGCCGCACTCGGGGTCGGCGAGGCACTCGGGCTGGCTGCGGTGCCGGGGACACGCAGATTCTGGATCTTTATTTGTAATTCCCGCATGCCAACTGGGTACTACATATGCCAAAAGGTCACCTAAAAATTATAATAAAATATTACCAAAAACATTCATTAAAAACAACCTCAAAATAAGATAATGCCCTTAATTTATTACTAACCATTAACATTTCCATGATATCCACCAACTATCAGCAAAGTCGATGGAGGTTTTAAGGCAGCCGCATGAGCAAAAACTCCTTGCTTCTTCGGATATATTTTTCGAGTTTTACCTAACACATCTAACGGAATCCATGAATGACAACCCAAATGGTATAGATACATTTGTCCATCATAACAGATTTCTTCTCTGTTATGCCTATGAGAGTATCCACCAAAAACTACTAAATAATTACCTAAAACATAATATGTCATTAATAACACAACTGTGATTCACATTATAATTAAAATATTAAGTAACTAGCTTTTGCCCGCGACTACGTCCGCGCGGAATTAAAAGTAAGATTTTCTTACCTATGAGAGTAGCTGTATGAAAAGCTCTTTCTCTGGGCACATAAGTGTCACGAAGGTGAGCTCTAGGATAATGTATTTCACTCCAATGTTTGTAGTCCAAGTCGAAAGCAAACATACGATCGGATAATTTTGAAAACCTTAAAAATTAAAAAAACACATATTAGTAAACAATTTTTTTATGGAAACTAAAGTTTATTTCAATAATACGTTCATTTTTGAAATTTTGCTGAAAATCTGGGTTATTGGGCTGGTAAAAAGCTAAAACGTACCTAGCAACACTGGCCACTACCCCTCCATACACCAAGAGAGAGTTAGAATGTGAATGATACACTGCTGTGTGCGACACCACTCGTACGTCCAGCTCCTTGCCACCTCGCACTTGTACCTTCTCCCACGTCTCATTGCTCACTTCACCCAATTTAATTTTGTACAAGCTGGAATTATAAGAGTTAAATAAATTTTCATATTTATGACACTTTTAAGTTAAATATATTCAACTATAAACAATACCTTGAGGAAAATTCTCCATCCACCGTACTCCCCCCGAATAAATACAATTCATTATTCACAGCCGTCAATGTATGTCGAGTCAGTCCTGGCGGTGTGAATGTTGAATTCACAGCTCTTAAAGTCCATGAATTATAAACTGCATCATAATACCATAATTCTGATGATAAGCTGCCATCTGATAATTTCCCTCCGTAAAGAATGAAGCCTGTTAAGAACGCGCAAGCAGCATGGCCATACCTCGGTTCAGGTTTGGAGTTGTTAGATTTAATACCAGAGGATAGGAACTCCGGTCTATCAGTAAACTGCAGGTAACTTTCAGAATAAGGTGTAGGTGTATACATAAGAGGTAATGTAGTCTTGTCATGATGAGAAAATGATGCTAAAAGTAGATTAAACAAAGAACTTCTATTTCCTATCTGCCAGCTGCCATCAATATTGCCCTATAACAAAAGTAAAATATTAATTAATTAAAAAAGAAATTTTAATTTAGTATTCATTATTACATTGAGTAATACATACTTTAGTAAATAATGTCAATAATGATTTATCATTTTCTTCCGTTGTTGGGTATCGTCTTAAAACTCTTCCATTTTCATTATACCATTGACTAGTAGAAAATCTGAAGAAAAGATTGAAATCTTATTACTGCATACATAACATAAAAAGTACAGTCAGCTCCATAAACATGTATACATTTATAAAGCATTGCAAAATTGCAAACATATTGTTTCAAAAATATAAATGTATCCATGTCCAATCACACCTACATATTATTGATGAACATATGTATAAATTTTTTTGAAACTTTAGGTTTATACAAAGTGTTGTAAATATTTATGTAGCTAACTGTACAGTAAAACAAAATTGAAACAATTATACATACTTATAGATTTCCAATAAGCCTAATACTCTATTCAGATCATATCCTCCGAATACATATAGAGAGTCTGTGTGGTTTACATAAACAGCTGTGTGGGCAGCTCTCTTTGTCATACCACTTTCAGTGTGCGAAAGCCAGTGCCAACTGTTGCCTTCTTTATCATTCTTTTTCAGTGAGCATGATTCTCCAGAATAACTAGAATAAAAACATGTTTTAAATACATTGAACTTATCTATAATCTATTTTAAAATAACTCTTAATTCAAGAGTGAACACATAGCATATGGTATTCAGTCATAACCTCACTACAAAACAACTAAAATGGACTAAACCATGCATGAAATTGACTGCTTTAGTTGTTTACATGTCAACAGTTGTCTCTTGCTGCTTTGTACCATTAAATCTCAAATAAACCTTCAATTTTTGTTATCTGATCAACCATTACTCCAAACAGATAACAATGTCTATTTATTTTTAGGTCAACATAGTATTTTTTCTAACGAACACTTTGTATTATTACATTTACAAGTTTTTGTTATCAGTCTGTTCATTGTACCATATCAAACTTCATTTTCTTGAACAATTTTCAATGTCAAAGACAAAAGGAAAAGAGAACATCGTTGTCTGATAAGGAGGAAGTGTAAAACATACCCTTTTTTGCATTGACAGCCATCTCCCTTACATTGGCCATTGCCTGAACAGCCATTCGGACATAGTTCTACGCTACAATCAGGCCCACCCCACACACCCACCACACAAAAGCATTTATGTGACACACAAAGCCCTCTCCCAGTACAATTATTTGGACAGTTGTGGATAGCATATGTTGCTCGGAAACCATCTAATACATAGTTTGTATCACTGTATAAGAGTATTAACATCTGTAACAAGGCAAAAGAGCATAATACATCTTTAAATTGAAACTGAAGTTTATGGTATACAAATAAAGTAATACTCACATATCCACTTGAAGCGGTGACATTTTGTGGTTCAGTTTTGCCACTGAAACTTCCTAATAGAGGCGCATCAAAAGAATCACCATCATATACAAACACATAGTCATAGGAACATTCTGTGCCCATACGAATAAAGCTCAGTGTTATGTATTGACTTTTATTTGCTGCTTTTATGAGCCATTCGCAATGTGAATCCTATGAAAGAAAAATATTCAATACTTAATTATAGTGCTTTACAAGGTAAAACATTTATTGGTATAAAAACAGACTTGTGTGTAGTTAGATGTCGTAGGGCCGTCCGTGATAACTCCGCTGGGCTCGGTGAACACCCTGCGTGTCTTGTCGCAAGGTGCTATGGACGCGGCGCACCACACGGTGAGATAGATCCAGATGACCACTACTGAACTTGCACTTTTCTCCCCAATACGTGGATAAAACATGCCTCTTCCGAATTGTCACAAAACATAAGTCAAACATCAGAGCCATATAATCGTGAAATTACGACTAATATCACTAAAATGTAAAATAAACAACACTCATTTAGATGACATCTACTTCAAGGCTAACAACTTTAAAAGGTGAATATTGTACTAATACCCTAGTGTTAAAATATACTTTACTATTTGATGAATGGTAATACTTTTGAGAGAAAGGTATTTAAATTGTTATTATTTGTGGGCTAGTCGTACTTTCTAACGAGTTTTTCTTACAAACAAACAATCAAATCCTCACAGTATTTTGACATTTGGGGACTGATTTCATTTTTTATCTATATTTTACAAACAAAGATAATCGATAATAAGGCTTTCGGTAGATTTTATTTCAAAATCTCGTTTTTGTCTTAAATTATGTATTTATATAAAAGTACAATACTGTAGCATTATATAAATATTCTGTTGCATAATCATTACTGGATTTTAATATTTTTAGACATCGTAGATGTAAGTAACTTTTACCAAACTTCGAGGTTAAGGTAATAAATGTTTAAAATACTTACTAAATAACATTTACAACGCTTAAATAATTCTAGTATTTAATTTAATAAATTATAACAAACCGACGAGAAAATTGTCATCGCGTTACACCAAGTTTACATGTTTATAAACGCATTTGGTACCAATTTGAAGCGCGCGCTTTAAATTTTTAAGAAATGTATGCGGGGAAAAAATGTTCTCAATGGCAATATTGAACAAAAAAATAAGCGATTCTACTTCTATCACAAAGTAGCTAAAACGAAGCTATTGGGATTTCCAATTCGTTATATGATTGACAGGATTTAATATATTCGTAATGTGTTAATATTTTTGCACATTATTGCATATCGACTAGTTTGCAATCTTTTATGAGTAAACTTTTCTCGTAAAAGTATCGAGTGCTCCGGGTGAAACTCGTATACTAACGTTGGTGGAATTTATGTTTAGATGTAGCTCAAAATTGAATCGTAGAAAAATAAATCTAAACAGGTGATTTATTACAGTTAAGTTTCATATTTTTATTTTAATAGTACGCAATATTTTCAAATCTTGTTTATCACATGGAGCCGATCACTCTTCGCTACACTAGAGACTGCGTCGCGCCGCATGATTAATTAATGAGTTTATTGTCTGTATAAGTACCCTGTTGTTTAAAGGATGTCGCTCCTTCTTTCAAGAATATCTATAAGTACGTTCTTTTTAATATTCAAGTATCTAAGCTTTACATTTTTTATTGTTAAAAGAAAATGACTATCTTATTAATTGACTATAACTACAGTTTGTGGATGGTCCCAGATGCTGACATTATTAAAAAAGATAGTATTGTGCAGTTCTTGAACTTTATCTGTCACTTTTCGGTGTAGCTTGAATGAATTTGGCAAAGCATTCAACAACGCTACACTCTGTGTTCGACTCCTAGTCTGGATTTGTGGGTCTAAGACGGATTCTAAATAATCTTACGAACGTGGTTTGGCAGTTCAAGGTAAACATTAGGATGTATTACATCAAAGGTTACATACAAAATGGAAGGCTTTAATTTGCAAGAACAAAAGAGCGTTTAGTAGGCAGGCTGAGATGAGTATCGATCGCGCGGGTTGCTGAGTCGGCAGTCGCACTCCAGTGCGGCGGGGCGGGGGTGCGGCGCGGGCGGGCACGCACCAAGCCCGCGACGAGCCTTTATTTCAAACAAATTACATTATCAAACGGAAAAATAGAGAAACAATCTGCGATGTCTTCCAACGGAGCATTAGAAACCAAAGATACCAATTAAATCTAACAGATTTAATTGACATGCAGCAAAGCAAAAACATTTGTGATTTAGATAAACTTTATCTCACCAGGATCCTGCACCCAAAACCAAGACAGAGATGTACACCGGATGAAGAAGAAAATGTATATGAATAATTTGTGTATGCATAACTGCCTTCGTATGTAAAAGTTATGAACAATTACTTTAGAAAGTGGTTATGATTTATAGTTTTTTTTACTATCACTTTTAGTTATCTGTCCCTCCTCGTCGAACCCAATATGTTAAATGGTTGATATTAAGTTCATGAGGATCTTAGCTTATAATACAGGCAGCATATTTATGGAGGTAAAAATTAATAAATCATTAGCGCGCACGTGAGAGACGCTGAGGGCTGTTGAAGATTTTTCATCTGGAATGAAGTGATAACCGCTAATGACGCTCAACGTGTCGACTCATCCGCCATTACCACTGCAAAACTCAAGTTAATGTTTAACTTTTTATGGATTGTTGATACTTATTTCAAGCGATATGAACTAGTGTCAAACTAAGCAAAAGAAACAATACTTTAAAAAGACAGTAACTTCAATAAGAAAAGGAAACATCTCTGAGTTCATATAATTTTTTTGGTATCATACAAGCCAATATGTTATTCTAATTGATACCAGGAATGTTTCAGAAGATTTTTTTTGTTCTGTTAGTGTTTACGATTAATATGGACTTTTTATTGTTTTTTAATTTGTTTCACACGTTTTTTATAGTATTTTCCATCACGAGGTGCATGAAAATATATTGCATGTTAGCGTATTTGATAACTCGGGCAGTGCGGCCGCCGGGCGCGGTGCGCGCGTGACGGTCCATTCTAACCGCGTGCTTACCATGTAAATTAAACTGACCATCCTTTTTTTTAGCACAAACATCACATATTTCGCTCGTTGTTTACACTGTCCGCATGTTTTATACTGTTTGATTCGATATTTGAATATTCTATTACACTTTCGCTTGTAAACATAATACACGTCATAAAAGGACAACTATAATTCGATTTATCATTTTGTAGTTTAATTCAAGGGTTACTCACTATATGTTAACTTAACATGAAGGAAAATATAGTGATGCAATCGTGGTCCTCGGATGTTATATGTGTTAACGACTACAACATTGTTAACTATAGTTTTTGTCGTATCTCTGAAACACTTAAAATGTACTGCAAAGTCTCACAGTTAAGATAGACGTTTGGTTAGAAAGAATGCGTGTACGTGGAAATGGCAGTTGTGTTTGGTGAGGATAGGCGGAGAACATTTGGAGGTCATTTAACGCGGTGCCCTGGGGAGCGAGCACTCTGCGGCCGGTCGGGGACATCATCATACAAATGGCACATTAGCGCCGTGCGGTCGCCTCGCAACGCCGGACCCACCTTATCTTCCTCTCAACTATATTTGTTCTGGTCCGGATTACTAGAGATTTACCACGGTCACCGGCAGTTAACAGCCGATTATGCGTCCTCTGCAAAGATGGACTAAATTTAATAGCGCCGAGTGACCCGCTCCAGAAAAACAACGTTCTACGTCCCCACAAATTTAACATATTTTTATAGTAATGCTTTTTAACATTTTGGTACAAATATTTCTTTGTGTCGGTTAAAAGATAAGCACTGCACTTTCATATGTGTAACAGTATTGAACTTTTAAGCACTTGTAAACTAATTCTACTTGTCAGATATGTTAGCGATTTGTCTTAAGCTTTAATACAAAAATCTATTACAATTATGATTTAAGTTACCTTAGTACCCTGCAGCTATTAATGTGTCACTTCAAAGTGGCCTTATTAACGCATGACATTATTGTGATGGTTTATATCATGGGGTGGTGTTTAGTAGTGTTCTAAATAAGACAGTCCCGGAGCGATAGTGCGGCTCCGCGATAAATCAGCTGTCTGTCGATACGGGGCCGCCCCGGCGAGGCGCGGGACTTGATTTGTCGCGTCCACATTATACAAAACGTATGACCACTAGGGTTGGGATCACTATCGATAAGAAAAACAACAACAATACACGGAACGAAACTTTAATTTATTTCCAAGGTTTAAAAAAAAGAAATTGAAAAATTTGGTACTCTGCTACTCTTTTGTTTAAATTTTTGTTTTCGCGCTTTACACAATATCTATTGAAACAAATTGTTATGGAAAAAAAATTGGCTACGAAGAATATCGTAAATTCTTTGTCGATGTATTTAGCGTCTCGCAGCCCTTATACATTTATAGGCAACATATACATTGTTGTTTTCAAAATATTTTATGATCCAGAGAGTCAAACCGTCCAAAACAAGACTAACTGTATTCAAGTTTAGTAACTCAATCATTTAAATTTACCTCATTGAAGTGGCGTAGTTGTTTTTATTCAAATGGATTTGTAATGCGTTATTTCTAGAAACAAAAACAAGAAAATATTATTAATTTAACAACTATTTGTACCCTAATCTCCAATTACATGTAATATAAAATGCATTTATTAGAATTTACATCACAATTCGATTTAATTCATAACAGAATAAACATTCGTTTCTGTAGAGTAGATGCGAACAGTAACCTACACTTAACACCGTCAGTTAAATGCGACCTAATTTCAGATTAATTCCCTTAAGCGGAAACCTCACTAAGCGGGTTCGAATGGCACGCGTCGGATCACTCGCTGCGACGCCAACGAACTATCAACAAACGATATAATGCACAATGCTTATAGAGTTTCCTAATTTTTCTCCATTACCCAAGTTTTGTAACTAAATAGATTTATAGTTTCCGCCCCGTTCATTATCAGTATTGAGCAACAGCGGGCGGCGGCTTCCGTGAGACCAGCATAAATCTGAATGCAGTGTAGTAAATAGCCTCACTGCCAACGAAACTTTTCTTGACTTTCGTACACTAGCTAACAAACTTTTGCCTAGTTTCGACTTGCAAAGAAATTTAAGAGTTTTATGGATCTGTTTTGTAAATACCGTTCTGATGGCCGTATAAATTAAATTACTAAAGATATAAATACAACATTTAACTTGCTTGGATACATCTTTTTAACTTTCTTATTCACAGAATAAACGTATCTAGTTCCATTATTGATAATAAATAAATTTTATTCAGCCATAAAAGATACATTGGTCATGCCGTGTATTGGCTAACTTATTTCTCTTAATGGCCGACCTCACCCTAGATGAAAGAAATATAGCGGAAATCATAACCCGTTCTGTAGAATGCATCGGTTCGTTCCATATCCTAATATCGTTTTTTTTCTCTGTGTGTTGGCGTTTTTTTCTTATACGGATGAAAACAAAAGCATCATAACTCTCGTGCCGGTTGATCAGATAGTCTGTAATGGCAGTAATGGATCCTGGTCAGCGGCCCGCATGCAAATAAATCTGCGGACCGATGCAATGATGTGTGGAAAATGGCCTCCATCCCTTTCCGTGCCCGATGCTCTGTACCGCAACTATTGTCCAGTTGTCTTTATACACTTGCTTACATGCAGTCTGTACATTACAAAGCCGTGTATAATGTTACTGGTGTCAACTATTATTACATTGTTGCCGTAATGTTTTTTTTAACCGTCACAATAACGGTTTAAAAATGTTAATACAGTTATTACAGTAACAAATGTCGTCACTATAGGCGACTAACAAAACATTGTTATTATTAAAATGGTGTTCTCTCTCGTGTTTAAAAATAATAAGCACTCAAGACTTGAAACTTTTTTTGATGATGATGTCATTAGAGTTGTGTTATTAGAAACTTCCAGATTTATCGGAATATTTTATTTAACCAGACGGAAATCAAAACACGGAAACCAATAAGCGTACTGTACTCTACTTACTTCTTACAGAACTTCGATGGTTAATGAACTGGTGTCAAATAGAATGCAATATGAAGTTTTGCAATGTTAAAGATAGTAATAGATATCTTCTCGCGTAGTGTTATCTCTACCTGCCGTTGTTTTATCCGGAAAGTAGGTAGCGATAAAAGTCAGGGCAAATGGCAGTCAATAAAATAAATAGCGATGGCAGGGTGTTCTGTAAATAAGTCGATGCTCAGAGCAGGGCCGAGGCTCCGGCGGGGGCAGGGGCTCGGGGCGACGATCGCCTTTTTTATTGGCGCCTCGATAGCTCTCGAAACAACGGCGACCGGAGCCGCGCGGCGCGCATATTGCACTATACGCTGACTCTGCAGATAATAAGTGCAGATTACAAATGAAATTCCCTTCTGTTTCGACACTAACATAAGCAACAAATTTAAAAATGAAACGCTTTATTTTAGTAAGCAACGTGACTTTGTTTTGTGTACGTGAATTTCTATTTTTTTTCTGAATGAGTGGCAGCTAGGCAATTCACGGATAATAAATATATAGTTAAATCTTCATTCTTACTATTGTCCTATTTATATTGCGGAAATGAATTTCATGTTAACGGCCTTAACAACCCGCCTTCGCGTCCATAAATATTGAGCACTCAATGTCAATATCGTTCTTGTATCTTAAAATTGTGTTAGGAGGTAATAATAAATATTCCACACGTATCGCTGTGGGTCGGCGAAGCTCCGAGATAGATGTATTAATTTGTAAGAATTTGTCGTCGGACCCTCACCGAGCGCCCCACACGCCACACACCGCGAGAATTCCAATCACGCACTACAAGCTCAGTAATTGCACCTAATAATTTCTTTAAAGAGCTCCAAGGGACATCACAAGATTCGTAGTTAGCTGACTAGTTCTAAAATAGGCAATGAATAAAAAAACATGTTAAAATTTTATGTATTTTTTACGACTTTCATCATACTTGCACACAATAAAATATAAAGAAGTTTCATTTAGAATTTTATGCGATCCGAACGAATAACCTTTACTGCGTCATTTTATTTGTATTGGCAGTGTTCGGACGCTGTGTTATTAGCGTCGTAGTCGTGTCAACGTCGCCGTGGGCCCGCGCGGTCCCGCGGGGCTCGTCAGCGACGGACAAACCTAATCCAATCACGGACATTTTATTTCTACCCGCCTACGAGTGTGCTACGAAAATAATATAGCTTTTTGTTGTGCAGTTTAAGAATTATCGTATTTAATTCTCGAAAAAAAAAATAAACTGTATCAGTAAGTAATAAGCAGGTCTGAGGGATTTATCTGTACCTACGCAATGAAACTGGATGAAATGACAAATGCGGAATTTGCGCATTCTTTCAATAGTTTAATGCTAGTCAAATTTGGAGTTGAGAATCTTGAAAATGTAATTTCTTATAAAAAAATTTTTGTGTAAATTAAAATGTTGTAAATTTTAATTACGATACTGTAGCAATGCCTACGCGCCACGCGACTACGGTGCGTAGAGGCGTCGTAGAATGATTATTTGGTTAATTTACGTAAGCATCTTACCGCTATCAGTGCTGCGCCCGGGACGTAGATTATGCAAATGTTGTCGTGTAATTCTGTTATCGAGCTTTGTCTACAGCCTGGGTATTGTACACTTTGAAGAACAATTAGTATAGAAATATGTCTTTAACACTAGATTTTCTAAGTTGAACGCTTCATTGAACTAGTATGTTTCCCGCCAATTAGTCACCGTCTAATAGCAAGACGTTGTGAACTGATGAGATAGTATTAGAGGTCAGCCAGCGATCTGATGCGTACGGTAGTTAATGGGCGCTGCAAGGGGACCGGCCGTAACTCACGCGGCCGCCAGATAGCGCCGATTCAATGACCGTCCCGCTATGATATATTGCATTAACCAACCTTTATAGTTTTACGTATCAAATTAATATTGCGGAAATATCTTTTATCTTTTATACATAACTACAAATTATATACAGCAGTAAATATCAAGACTATTTTATACGTTTAATAACAGTTAACGACATAAATATAGACCTTTAAATAGGTTCTATAATGTGTACAAACAAAGCAGTTAAAGTCCATAGTTTTTAAAAGGAAAATAGATAAAAAGTCTTGGTGGACACCTGTCAGACACATTCCCATCAAATCGCTGTGCAAAGTTTAAGGGTGTAGTCCAAAGGGCCTGGTGTCACCGCGCGCCGTGTTTTAGCCGCGCGAGGGCGCTTGTTAGCGCGAACGTGCCGCGCCGCCCGCCGGTAAACACGTGGGTAGATAACAATCTATTTGGATTGCCTCTATATTTCATTTTTCCCCGTGTGCTCGCTAACTAGATCGCAGCCATGTCTCCGCGTCACGCCGAAACGAAAGAATAAAGGATATACGGGATCTCTTAAATCGAATCACAAACGCTGTTTGATCTGACGAGATTTTTTTTAAATAAGGCCTCTTTTATCTGGAATTACTTAATACATGTTTTACCCATAACAATCGTTACTAAAGTTTACATTAAGGTACCATGTATTCGGGCCTAAGATTATATGGACAAAGAATTCGTAATAAATTGGCTTTTTAGAATGAATTGTTTAGATACTTTGGAATGAAATTTAACAATAACATCCATAACTTACACTGAATTTCAATGTTAAAGCATATCAACTAAACAAAAGACTTTTGAATTCAGTCATGGACATAGAATTCACAAAATGTAAAAATAAAACTCGTATCAGTATGGTTCTTGCAACGTAGGTGTGAATTTACGGTTAGTTAAGTAGCCTGCGTACACAGAGTGGTGTCGTGGTCAAGTAACGAATTGTGCACACATCGGCCAACACAATTTGGCGACAGGCAATCACAGGCGCCGCCACAAACCCGATTTCAAGCACGCGCGCAGCATCCAGATGGAAACAATGAATTTTTATAACTGTTTTTATACCTAGTGACTCGTCAGTTAGGATCCACACTCCGTCAATAGGTTCGATACTGCGTAAAGAAAATATTTAACGATGATTTTCAAAACGTATTTTATTTTTGCAAACTTTATAAAAATACGTCTGTTTCCGACACGCGATTTTGCAAGAATATTGATTTTTTGTGTCTAGTACTTAGATTAGTTATTTAATATCGTGTTAATTTTTTCATAATGATATTCAAAAGAAGGACATCAAACTTCTATCTCTATCATAATATTTTATGCAATGACTTTTCACGGAGACAGTGTACTGTCAAGTTGATACGCTCTCCGTCCAGACCGTCTCTGAAGGGGTTTTATTATTTTTTAAGTACGCGCTCGTTTGCACGCGAATGGCCCACTTAACCACGAAACAAGCCCCAATGCAGCTTCGATTTCCTTCCTGTACTTATTACTCTATTTTATGATACGAATAATAGTTCTGCCACGCTTTTTACATGTTTTCTGTTTCTTTTGGGATCCCTGTTCGTAGTCACTGGATGCATCGAACTTTATGTTGTAATAAAATTAATAATAGTGGCGATTTGGTGACGAATCAATGTTTCAGTTATACCTAACTACTATGTAGAAATAGTTTTTCTCTGAACATATACACAGCTATGTTCCCAGCAATTTATATCTCAGTGGCGAGACTCGGACGTAAGGCACGGAACGTGACCCGAGCACTGACAAGGTACATGTTAGTGATACAATTGCACATATCCATTGCTACGATTCACGTCAATTATAATAATTTAAACATCTTGTGAATTTGAAAATACTTCTTCTAAAAGCACCTGTTTTTTAAGAATTGAAATAAGAGTTTTTATAAAATCTTATGATATTTAAATAATATAAGTAGTTTGATTTAGTTTGATATTGTACATATAAACAGGTATCGTGAATTCAATTAACTTAGGATATTTTTTCAAGGTTTTCTGTGGTGTATTCTAGAATGATGACAATCTTCACAATTATATCGCAAGTGTTAGTCGTGAATTTAAAAATTATGAATGCTACAGAACTAAATAGCAGAAATTATATTTTGCACAATATCGTCGGACAACGAAAACATAGCCATCGACTAGGAAATACCTTTTCTTCTTTGAATATCATGTCAAATTTATTGCACCCTACATTTACACTATCAGAATGTCTGTCGAACCCTTGTCGAAATCGTTTAATGCCGTGATGTTATTGATAGATGAATCATAAATGCAAAAAAAAAGGAAAATGGTTTACAATTTTTAATCAAAATTCAAATGATTAAAGCAAGATAATAAAAACAAAATGCAAATTAATATATGTTTATCAACCGTTAAAATGGCAACCGGAACCGTTTTGGGGAATGTCTAATTTGCTAACCCTCTGCGTGTCGGAGTTGCGGTGTGTGAGCAAGTGCGCTTTATTCATGGCGCTGGCGGGGAAGGAGCGATGGCAGGGGATGAGGGGGAACTCGACCGCGACCTAACGATTTGATAATGTATTCACTTGATAAAGCGGAAGGTGGTACTTCGCGAGTGCCGCATTAAAAAACCAATTACAGCGTGACTAAATCGCGCCGCCGCTCTCCCAGCTATTTGTCAGACTCTAAAGGGATAAAAGTATATTTTAAATTTAATTTCACGCAATTTAAAAAAATTGGGGGACTCGGGGTGTATTATATTTCATTCAGCGGCGACTATGGAGTGTATTAAATTGGCGATGCAATTTATTATTTCTGGAATTCTTATGATAAAGAAGAGATTTTCTTTTTATTACAAAATATCTGAGTTTAAAAATTGTCAATTTTGTTTTCATAATACGGGCATAGACTTGTAAATAACTATAAATATCTATAAAATCATAAGATACATGTTAAAAAATATTTAAGATAGCTAGTTTGATGCACAGAGCAAGACGGGCGGTGCCATAGTGTAACAAACAGCCGCCCTAATACAATAACGGCCGGAACAAACTACGCTATAAAATATCACCAGTGAATAAATCAGTATTGCCGTGATGCGCCCCACCCTCCCTCCTCTAACTATAGACGATTTATGCTTATAGAACATTATATTGCTGATAAATTATTAATTATCTCAATACATATTATTCATTCACAATGAACTCCAAACATCAAAATAAAAAACATATTTTTCTCTCAAGACCAGCTCCTTCGATTAATTAAGAATTTGAATTTACTCTGATAGCATTTCCCATCGTTACGTGATGATAACTTCACTACAGTTACTTACAAACAAATCTGCATTCTTAATATTATATTATGCTAGAGAATAACAATGTATTGTGTAAGAGAATGAATGAGGTAATAAAAGAATATACAATTGCAAAGAGCTTGCACGCCAGCATCAGTATTCGGTGCAGCGAGCGTAAAACAGTTCGTCGCCGCGACGGTGGCGCCCTCCTCGCAGCCTCGCACTGATTGAGCCGCGACAAGTTAAACCATTTGAAACAATTTAATAGAGATCAAAAATTCCCGGCCCCAACTCTCTCGCCACTAACTTTTGAAGTTTTTCCCTCGCTAAAGGGATTATCGGTGAGCGGAAATATGAAACGGGGGTTGCTTACGGTTTTTGTGGATATTTTTCTATTATCTTGGTATATAAGTATAAATACTTTTACAGTTAGTTATTTAGTTATTGATCTATTGGAATTTTCCAAAATCGATACACAAACTGCAAAATATTTTCGAAATAACAAGTAATTTTTTTTTAACAAACAATATTGAATTTGAAATATAGTGATGGTGAAAATGGAAAATATTCCTTTCCTAATGTTTTAATACGTTGCCCGATGCTATCTCATGAAATTCTTCTCATAGAAGTATTAGTTTTATTACAAAAAAAAAACTAATCGAGTTCACATATGCACTTAACTTCTTTAACAAGACGCCATCAACTTCAATATCTGAAGATTTAGTAAATCTTTTTCGGTTTAACGTATAGTAAACGATAGAAATTCTGAAATTTAAGCTTTATTACATAGTCCTTACGGTTTAACCTTCGTAATAGTTATCGAGCTGAATGTATGGAGTTATTCGGTAGCTGAAGATATGTGATTGCGTTATGATAGGATCTGAAGTCATTCAAGCGTTGCCCCTATAGGGAAGCCGAATGCCGCTCTTCAGAAACGACTGTTCATACGTGTAGTCATATTTTGAACCCTCACATAGTTTTATGCGATTTAAAGATGGATGATAGTAATTTTTTTTAATTTACTGCTATGTTCAGTATGGATAAAAAAAAATATTATTTAACCAGACTGATTACAAGATTCTGTGCAGTTAATAAATAACATTTATTAACTGATCTTGTTACGTACCGAAATTCATATGATGGTGCATTTTAATATTACTGGACATTTAAAAATAAACAACCTTTCTTATCTATTGTGAATCATATAAAAATATCAAATTATTGAAATTTATTGACTTCATATAAATCAAATTCATAATATCCGTAAGTCAATACTGATCGGAGTTGGGATTATTATGGAGTATAATGGAGCAGAACGACATCATCCCCAGCGACAGTTCTCATCCGATGAGCACAGTCGACCGGAACGATATACAACCATGCTCAACAAATGCTGATATTTTTCTCTCATTATGTACTTTTGTAATATAATTTCCAACCCTCTAAAGTAAACAATGCGTAGTTTCGCAGTATCGTATACGATTTCCCTCACGCAGGCCGACGTTAGGACGTCTACAGCCTACCTAGCTCCAACTGAAATAAAGCAATAAATAGTTAGTGGAAGAATATTCAAAAGTCAATCTCGCCAAATGGTTTAACAAGTTAATATCAAAGTTATTTAACAGCCCTGGAATGTGGCCATTCAAGAATCATATTTCTGCATGAGCCGCGGCTTGTTGACTAATGCCATAGCAGTGTATAATTACGAATGTCGACAATAAATACGAGCTAACTTTAAATACAATGCCGTTCGTAATTTAATGACTAAATTCCCTTGTTCGTGGAAAAACGAATGAGTATTGTAAAATGAAACGTAGTCGGCCATTTTGTATATTGTTTATGTTAAATAATTACGTAACGATAACTTTATAAAACTCATTTATTCGGATTGGAATATTTGTCATTCAAAATGTCCAAACATAATTTGCAGTTTAATTAAATTTTCTACAAATCCTCCTGCATCTAAACCGTTAGCAATAACCGTCTTTGACGATCAATCCTTTTCAATTTCTCAAGGAGCCAGCCCGTATCGGTTTCCGCTCCGCTCGGCCGTCTTAAGTCCGAAAGGGATTATATTTTTACAATACAACACAAACATGATCGTGACTAATCGGATCTCGTCAAATGGCCGGTCATTTATCTGAACGATCGCTAGTCCGGGAATGTCTCGGCGTCTCCTATCTAAAGTATTGAGATAATGTGTGCAGGGCAGGGGCTCGGTGCAGGCTCGACCGCCGACGACGTCGGCCGGGGGCAGCGGATAATGTAAGTGTCCGGGGCGACATTTGCGCCGAACTGCCCACGACCTCTGCCTCTTACTTATGCGGTTTTTAATATTTTTATTGTAATAGGTTCGGTCGAATCGGCACAGGGGTGGAGTGGAGAAATTTAGTTAATGATTTTGGGAAATTTCTTAAGTTTTTATTCAACTAAAAAGTGAGTACTGTAGACTGGTCAGTTTTAGTACATTAAGGTGATTTTGGGTGATTTAATAAAATGTGTGAACGTAACATCTCAAAAGATTGACACTTATAATACGCAAAACTATGAATGTTAAGACGTACCGCCATTGGCGTAGCAATGGTCAGTTAGCAATCTAAATAAAAAATTGGGTGAATTGTACCAGAAACCAAAAATACAGTAACTATATAAATATTTTCATCTCTGATTCTATTTCTATGTGAAATTCGCGATTCTTACACTTTGAGGTAAAAGCTATAACAAAACGTGTAAAAAACAGCTGCGGCGCGGTGGCGGACACCCTCGCGGTCAAGATACGTGTCGCCGCGCGGCAGACACCATAAAACTCTCCATAAACCACCCGCAACTATACCTTCATACCTATCACCGGGCATTTATTAAAACTATGAGTACCTACTCGCATGTCAAGTGTTATCAAAGGAAATCCCGAACTGGAATTAGCTAGATCTTGTATTCTACGGCCTACGGGACTTGTGCTACGGTACCTCTACAAAGTACCTTTAGTATCACAATTTCAAGAAGTGCGACATATCAAACTACGTAATTATTTTACTAGTTTGATTCTTTGTTATGTTTTTAACGATGGAATCCAATACCTAATTACAAACATTCTATGAAAAAAAAACATACAGACGACTTGAATACCTCCTGCTTTTGGGAAGTCGGTCAAATAGTATAATTTAGGTAGGCGACGATGCTATCAAATTACAATGTTTAATTACGCATACTTGATACGTTGCAGCCAAATATGTTTTTTTAAACAAAAGAGATAAATTGTCTCATATTGAGGTAGAGATCATGTCTGTACTGACCATAGATATGTGAATCGTTTGGAATATCTCGGATACAATATTGGTATAACAAAAATAGAAATAGCATATCGTGAATTTTAATCTCGCAGCATTAATAAAAATCCCACGTGCACGACTGAATGTAATATATGAGCTGAAATAAAATCTGTCAGTGACCATTTACGGGAAGGAGTCCTGTTATTAAAATGTAGCGACGCCGGGTCAGGGGGCTGGGGGTGCGGGGGTCGAGGCGACTGCGCGCCGGCTGCGGCCGCGCCGCGAACTGATTTATGTCCCGGCCAGCAGTATTATATTCGACGGGCGCCTCAAGAAAACTATAAGTTTCCGTTCGGCAGGACAGGGGAGTAGCCCAGTAAATATTGTCTCCGCTCGCTGCATCAATACGTATCGACAGATATCTATATTTATTGCGATGCTTTGCGAAGATAATTTGGTAATGGATTGGAGTCATTACATTCTTGTTCTAGTAATTTATTGATTTCTTTACATTGGCTATCTATTAACAACTGAATAAAGAAGCAAATGACTGTATATTATGGTAATGCCATTGAAAACGAAGGCAATTTGCCCGTCAACAAAACGCTCCGGGGTTGTCAGATGTCAAATGTTCAACACCCCTGCCAGTAGATAATACCAACTGTACTATCGTTTGATTTTTTCTAAATAATATCATTGTTTTTAAATACTTTTTGTATTGAAAATGTACTGGTAAAGTAATGCTAATAATCTATTTTTATAAATTCATGCAACGACTACCACCGATACCTTAATACAACTAAAAGTAATCTATAACTACTTGGTAGGTAACTAAAGATGATTGGCATTATGCTACGGACAAGTTCTATATAAGTTAACCACAAACAAATTTTGTTTCTGGTTAGTTTACTTTATCCGCACCAAGCCCTTGTAATTCAGTTTTGATTAGGTGTTATAACTTTCTAAAAGATTTTAAATGTAATAAAGAGATCGACAATTAAATAGATGTGTTTAACGCGTGCACGAATCCATGTCCGTTGTTCCGACTACGCCCCAATATAACAATTTAACACTAATGAGTCGTCACTGTCACCAGCCGTCCGCCCCATTGCGCTAAATGATGATCCGACTGAACACCGACCCCGGGCCTTGTGCGATTTCAAATAGACATAAATACTGTTTGATATACTACGAATAGTTACTATGAAAAATCATTTAAACGTCAACGTTTGTGTCCTTCTCTCGCATCCCAGTCGAGGTTGTTATAACAATAAATGTACCGCGGATTCTTACAGAATTTAAGAATTATTAATATGTAAGTTTAATGGATTATTTTCCAAATATAACAATTACAGGCGTGTAACAACGCGCGCGTGAAACTAGAAGCCGACTGTGTTAAGCTTGAAGTCATTACCCGGCCGGTGAATAAAGTAAGTCCAATTACGTGATTGGATTAGCCGTCAATGTTGGCTCTACTATGTCACGGTGCCGAAGCGTAAGCGTGAACGCGACGACATGGACACGATATAACTAGTGCCACAGCTATTGACTATGGCAGAGAAACTTTCTTGCTGCAATCGAGCGGTTGGGAAGAAAATATACAAATAGTTCCGACATTTGTATTATCCATTGGAAAAGGCGTCATGTAATTTTGTTAAAGTATAGCACATTACTTTTCAACAATTTAATTTTGTTAACCTAAATACTATTCATACTGAACAGCAATAATAAACGTTTGGACGCAAAAGTTGAATGACCGAAGAGACACATTTACCTACTTAGCAATTTAAAATGTTGCAATGGCGATCAAAATAAGTTATTTTTTCATACACTATTGGGAAATCGTCGCAATAAATATTTAGCTGACTGCGGAACTTCGAAGTAAAGCGAAAACAGTCACGCGCGTTATTGTTCGAGAAAATATTAGAACTCATGGAGATATTTTATAAAAGACACGAAAAATAAAAATCATTATATTTCATGACTTAGTTTCCTTCATTCTGTCAATAAACTTGATAAATAATTAACGTATCAAAATACAAACATGTAGTAAACTGTTATCTATTTTCCGATTAAATTACTCTCCCCTGTGATATAGTTTGCGGGATGGCATTACCGTCAGGGGAGGGGGAGGTCATTAGAGGCCGATTGTTTTGCACGGGCGTGCGTACGGCGCACCTTGTCCTGCGATTACCGGCAGCTACTCGTGCAAGCAGTCTGACCGCGCGCTAATTCCCCGCTTGTTTCACACTCATTAATCGACTAACATTTACCAACCTTTGATTGCTCTTAATCGCTCTCAGATTAACATCTTCTATAATTTGGATACGGCCTACAATAGCTTTAGATGTTGAACGGTGTGTTAGATGCGTAAATCCCATTTTACTGTTCTTAAACAATCTGCTTTTCAAGCTCTTAGAATAATATGTGTAATGAACATTCATACTTAAAAATCTGTATAATAAATAAAAATCAATTAACTATTTAGTTCATTATGTTTCGTATTACAGCAACAGATGAGTGATACAAATTCGCAAGAGGTATAGAAGGGCTTTGGTAGGTATAACGGGATTCCAATGGCGTCAGTGTTATGAAACAGTCACCTTGAGCGATACGAGGCGATCGTGTCGCATCTATTGTTTTTGTTAATCCGATCCCACGACGAGCTTCAGCGCTGCCTGTCGCTGGCCACCGTGCAACCCACATTGTTGTCACCTTATATCGTAACAATCATATACCTAACTAAATGTTCCTTGTAATTGGTTTAGTTATTTTTTTGGCATCTGTTTATATTTAAATACTCAACTATTTTCTAAAAAAAAAACTATTTTGTTTCGGAAAAACAACGATGATCGGAGATTTATAACAAGACGGCAAGCTTATGTGTATGTAGGGTAAAAGGTGGAAGACCTTAGGAACAAACCTGAAAAAATGAGTAGAAGCCATTTTTTCAAATAATTTACTTACATTGAGTGATGGAATCAAATTTTCAATACAAGTATGTGTCATAGTGTGTTTTTAAAATAACTTCTAAGAAGCTTTTGTTGACATAGACTCGATTCCCGACCTGCCTCATCGTCTAGGTTACGTATAACTTTCTACATGGGACGTAGAAGTCCTGTTTGAATGTCACATTTATACGTACTTAGACACAAAATCAAGTCTACTTTGCGTTTATGATCTTTGTTTTACTCTTTGAGAAAATATGGAAAAGAAATATGACATCATACTATCCAATTGCGTTCCTTCCGTAATGAAAACAGTTGACTTCCGAAACAATTGATCCGATTCTCCACAAAAGGATTGTAAAATAGTTACAATACACATGCATTTAATAAAAACACAACAATCGTGTAGCTATAACAATATCGCGAATTCTGCAATTCATCTGTCGCATTAGGTCAAGCGATGTATATGACAAACAAAATATCTGATTGTTATTGCATTGCGCAAGCGCCGGCGCCGAGGACGACGTGCCGGAAGACGGGGAACGTAATCGTCACGTTAGTACTCAAATGAATTTACATTTTAGCAGATGTATAAACGTAGGATAAAATGCTAGCAGATTAATGGCTACGAACTATCATAATTTTTTTTTCTATTAAGAGTAGGGAAAGTTTTTCTTTTCTTTGATTATTTATGGTCTTCCATATCTAATCATGTCAAATGTTCTAAATACAGGGCGAATTAGGGTCAGTAAAATCATACTTCACACTAATATTATAAAAGCGAATGTTACGATGGATGGATGTTTATCTAAAAACTCTATGAATATTGGCTATGATGTAAAGCATAATATAGAAAAAAACATAGGCTACCTACTAAGTTTATTTTTATTTCCACGGGGACGAAATCGCGGGCAAAAAGTAGTTTTATTAATAAGTCGTTAATCAGACTAAACAAAAATAATTCTAACTGGAGTATCAAATTGCAGGCGACATCCTGTTACCCACAGCCACAGTACCTGGAAGGCGTGACCGGTGGCACGTCGATAACACACCGATAAACCCTGTGAACGGAAAGTACTCGTAGCTCGTAGGTAACTATTGTTTTGATTGTACTATTTTAATTTACAACATACATTGTAATAGACGACAGCTAAAATTTGAATTATAGATTAGAATACTCTCCGAGCGCGCGCACGTCTTTGACTAAACTATCGCACAACTGTTTAGTCGCGCTTTGATTCCTATGAGCTTTAATGGAGGTACGGACACTACTCGATTTTTAGTTGTGCAGCTAAACGGTTGAATGGGCTGCGAACCAATCGACAATCGCACAACAGTTGTGCGATAGTCTAACCAAAAGTGTGCGCCTGCTCCTAACAGTATAGCAGTTTTTTTTCAATATCTAACAGTAACAGATTTGTATGTCATCTACAATTGTATGGATCTGGAGAAGTACGATAAAATATATTATAATTCAGTGCAAATCGTTAAATCTGAGGGTAACCGTTTTTTTTGAAAATGGAAATAAATGTGATTGCGATAGACAAGATAAGAGTTATAGTGGGAAAGGGAATAAAAATGAGGATGTTTGACGTGAAGCATTGAAGTCAGGTGGCGCGGTAATGGCGTGTGCCGGTTCGTTTGGCGACAATCGCGTTTGCGGCGTCGTGCGGTGTGCGGCGACGCCCCGCGGCGGCCCCACCGCGCTCGCCGCTCGCTTGCATACCCAACTACCCGTGAACATGGAGTGCGAATCTATTTTATTGCTAGAAACCTGAATAGAATAAAACTGCACTTTTAGTTTCTATTTACGTAAGTCACAAAATAAGGCTAAATCTCGAGAAACATATATACAAATAACAAATAAACATATATACAACAGATATCGATACCTTATTACCAACTTACGGAGTTTTAAAGTCGGTTTTTAACATAAGTAGTTAAAAAGTAGGTCAATGAATAGATATTTACATGCATTATCAATATAAAGAATGAAAAAAGGAAACTGAGGAAGAAACTAAAGTGAGCACATCTTGTCGAAACAAGGATAGGAGGAGAAACATTTCTAAAAAAACAATTGGAGGAAATGTATTACATTTGCAAACAATTTGATGTGAACACACTAGGAGAGAGCATTAAAGTAGCAAACGAAAATACTACTAACATTAACTTACCGTATTCATAAAAAAATAGTAGATTATAAAATTCGATTAAGTAAATATCTAAGTTGAATGTCAGCTGCGGCTTTGATGCGGCGCCGTGATGCGTCAGACAACACTCGAGGGTGCAACGGCGTCGGCGGCAGGGTGTTGCAGCAAACTCACTTCACTCGCGCCTAACTTGCCTTCAAAAGAATTACCGCCAGTCAATGAGCCTCACCATATCACACGTATGTATTCTTACTATATCAAGTACCAAACAAGTCAAACTCTGTACCCATATACATACAATGCATTACAATATTTGTCCTTAAAGTTTAAAACTCAGTTAAAGATTTTACTAAATGTTTTTTGAACATTATGTAGCTATGATAAATTGCAAAACTACCAATTGGGTGGTCTTTTAGTCGTATGAGACGATCTCAGATCGGATTACTGTGTTGTTATTAACATTGAAAAATATACGGACACAACACTATCATACACAAATAATATGTCATATTACAAAATACGATGCGCCAATTAACTATCACATTTATTCTTAGAAATTGTAATTTGACTAATAGTACTTAAATACTACAAAATAATTAGATAACAACTAGGTAGTTTAATCACAGAGCCACTCGTCATTTTAAGGCAAAGAATACACAGAAACCAACGACAATACATAAAATATAACGTATTGTCATACGAATCGTAGGGGCACGGGTATTATCCTAAAATCCCGCAAATAAAATTCCAATAATATGGGAAAAGAGCGACTTTCTCGGTTTGCACAAATCCTTAAAACGTCATCCAGATATCCATTACATGTCTATTAAATCTTGCGACATATATTTGCGGGGCTCAGCCGCGGCTCCCCTCGCAAACAGCGCGCCGATTACGGGCCCGGCCGACTGTACTAAACGAATATAAAACACATGCGGGAAGACGAATGCAAAATCCACTCGTCAACATTTTGCATAGGTAAACACTAAACTCAGCCCTCAGCCCCACCGACGCGATACGCGCGTAATTTGCAAAAGTGGGACATCGAGGACGTTTTTCAAGATATTCTAATTCTAAACAAATAACCAACATCTGGAACGATTTATCTGCAAATATTGTAATGTCGCTGATGTATTGATAAATCTGCTGTTTTATAAAATTACAGTAAGTTATCAATTACAATTATTATTGTTTTTTACGTTATACAATTTGTTATCAGTAAGAGTAAATTAAGCTCTTTAGTACGGAGAAGACTTATCTTAAATTTAAGTAGACAGACGTATACATGTGCTATATCATTGCTAAGAATAACATATCTGCTGTAGATTGGTGCCATAACATGCAGGTGGTTAGCTTTAATATTGGAGATAGCAATGGCGTCCCGCGTCTAAATTATAACGTAAACTTTATCATGAAAATGATTATAAGGAAGGCCTGTTGACCTTCGAACCGGTCGTTGGATGTACCTATGCCAAAAAACAACGACAACGACCAGAACGTCGACTAAGATCAATAATGATCGGTAAAGACTTATTCGTTTGTAACGTAAGCAACTAGTGTCAAATTAGGCTTGTTTGTTAAGAAAGAAATACTTGATAAATTCCTCAGGTGGTCGTAGTGGAAGCGGCGTAGCTCAGAAACGTACACCACGTGGTGCCAATTCTAGTGAAAACCTGACCTACAAAGCTAATTTGAAGGACATCGAGAAAAGGAGAGTAACCTGACGTAGCGTGTAAAGTGATGAGGGTTGCCGCGGTTCAAAGGTTTCAAATCTATCCCGCGGCAGCCCTATCCCTGGACCGGTTTCGATAAGGCAAC
>JAOCNA010000001.1:5528884-5543560 GCA_026546675.1 Papilio helenus
GTCTTCTGTGTGGTCGTGGTATTGCACCGGGCGAGCCGACGCATTCGTGCGAAGATGTTAAAGCGGGCTCTACCACTGTTAAATATTATTATTGCTATACATCTTACTCTATCTTGCTAAATCTATCTTATAAGAAATCTACGATACGACATAAGATACATTTCCATAGTTACATGTTTTGATTGTGGAAAAAGCATGTGAAGATTTTGAATGTCGATCTATGTAAATCGAGTTACATAGTTATTGGAAACTTGAGGTAAAATGTATATGGGTAGGTATATTGTCTTTCGTGGTTACCGTTGTTTGAGACAAGGCACATGACTTGAATAAGATGAGGCCAAACTAAATTTTATCGACTCGACGACAAATATACCTGGCCGTTGTTACACGCAAATGTGATTTAAGACGTTCAACACAAACATTGGTACCGTTTGGTCCGTTTGTCGTAATTACATCGACCTCTGCTGCCTATCAAATGATTGGTAACAGGATTATACGTAACTAAATTACGAGTCTTGTTAATATTGTGTATAACTTCCGGTACCGGAGGAATTAAAACTTTGTGTCAGAGACAATAAGAGTTGTTTTATGGTGAATTAGACAGTTGTTTAATACATATATGTCATACTTAATAGGTCTGACTGGGAATAAAAAAACCCTCTCACAATTAAAAGTGATATCATAAAAACTTAATTGAAGCGCTCCCAGGCCAGGATTGTATTTTTGGTCGGGCAACCCTAAGCGCAGCAGCAATTTTGTGTTTTAAGAATTAATTAGTTACATTTATTTTTAATAAGAATTGAGGTATAATGCATTAGTAATATCTGCCAAAGTTCAAAGAGCAATGATCTGTCACCATGTGTTGACATTGTGTAGACGCGGCGCGGTATCATTTGCAGTGTTCATAAGCAAATGTTTACTTAACACGCATCGCGGAGATACCGCGTAGCACCCTCGCAATCAAAACATCAAAGCCATATGTATCTAAATCTATACCCTAGATATAACTCAGAGTTTGTAACAAGTGTATTAGATTCTAATTAGAAAATGATCCGAATACACATATTTGCCCTTTATTGTAAGAATGTTTGTCAATACGTAAAGGAATAAAGATAGAAATGAAGAAGCGACTTGTTTATACTAGATTAAATAAAGCCCGGCTGCCAATAATTTAGCGCTAGGAGACGTGCTCCCTCAGTATTGGATGAAATTAATCGAACTTCGGATTACAGCAGCGCCGTGGCTTTAATCTCCTCCGACGGTATCAGGGCGCGGACTTGTTATCTGTTCAATGTCTGGTAAACAACGGGATCAAGGGATACGGAGCGTCCTTCCACACGGCACCGGCCCTAAGGCGTTTGGATTACACCAAGAATTCCAGCTAGAATGATTACTGGCCACGTAAAACTGATTATTGACACTTTGTAATTTCTTTTTCTACTTTTACAAAAGAGGTTTATAGTAACATGTACTGGCTGGTTAGAAAATAATTGGTATACTAAACAGTTGGCTCGTGCGATAGTCTGATTGGACAGGCTCAACCGCGTAATCGTATAACCGTTGCTAAACTCGTAATTGTCCACGCCTGAGACAATTCAACGCGCGGCGCGTCTAAATCGGTGTCGACTTAAGACTTCATGCAAATTCAATTTCGTGCGGAGGCGATCCCGTACGTAAGGCTGGCCCGAACATATTATAGCTGGATTTATCTTTATTGCAGCCGTAGAACACTCCAACTAACTTCGACTGTCGAAGTTACGCCATTAGCGAAGACACCGAAATACAGGATTGTTTTGGTAGGGGCGGAGTTGTAAGTCTTATTGCTTTTAGTATCGACGTAGGGCTGGATTGTTTAATCTAAGGTGTTACTTTGGGCCATAATTGCTAAACTATTGTTTCATATATTTTTCTACAACTTAGACAATTGAAAATTAAAGACATGTTTTCTAGTTATAGGTAAACTAAACAATCTAGGCAGATAAACATACAAAGATTCGTTAGTTATCGTACTTGGTGTATGTCTTTATGGTAAATAAACATTCTTTCCATTTACAAGTTTCTTTGTCGTGTTTACCTCAGTCTTCAATAAGTCACCATATAAATTACGGCTTATAATTTCATTAGCCTTGCGACGTCGGAGGTCAAGTCGATTTCCCAGCGCACTCGTACCATGAAATTAAAATCGAACGTAGTGTTGCACTGCTACGGCTTTTAGACATGTGGTGATTTTTTAAATTAAGAGCTAGTATAACGTCAAATAGAAGTGTCGGTAGCACTTGTTTTGTAATGTTCGAATCTCGCCATGTACCAATGTACCTGCAACCTGCACATATATGCAGGTGCTTCAAAGGTATGCGACGACGAAATTCAAAGAATATGTTTGAAGTCCACCAAATCCACCTGGGCCAGCGTGGTTATCTATGACTTAGTTACTAATATAATGTAGGATCCGAGCCCTTCAGCGTGAACTGATGATGATAATGATGAAGGTAATAACATCAGCAAAATAATTTATCGTTACTTATACTGACGAGTAACCGTTTTGAAAAACGATAAAAAATTATATTACCTGCCCTTCTACTCTAAGCACACTCAACTACTCGAACTAAGCCATACCTATTAAATAAAATATGAACAAAAAGGCAGGATGTGTACTGCGATGACATTGTCAACACAGAATTCAATTTAGAATAAAATGAGATGACAAAAAAGCCAGCCGTGGAGCTCGGTCGGCGTACTTATGTTATGACATAATACGCGCAATAGCAAACCATAATACGAGGCCGACACAAAAAGACATCGCTGCCGACTCACACAAAAGACTACTCGGACTAATCCACCCGTAAAATGTCCCAAATCACTACAAAAAGTAGCCGACAAAAGTGTTGTTGTATAAACTTAAAATGAAATTTAATAAACAGAGTATAATGGTTGGAGTTGTAGATATATTTTGTGAGATTCAGATAGTGAATGGGAGATAAGCTGGCAAAAGGTTGTCAGCGAGGCGCATGTTTGATGTCGCCTCTCGTCGCCGGAGCGTGAACGGTTTAAGAGCAAAATTGCACGGACGCTAGCGGCATCTGTTAACTGCGCACTCCATACAAACGGATAGTTTTAATTTTGCAGATGGAATGTCAGCAGAGTCTCTTTTACTAAAGAACTTGTGTTAAATAACGGCCACTATCTGATTTTGAAAGGCGACTGCCGATTATTTGGATGTATAAATGTTGCTTTTTCATTGATGCCCGCATTCATTTAGGGTTGATTACTCGAACAAATTTGTTATTAAAATACATGTACATGTATTTCACTTTTTTGAAAGCGTTCTTTCTTCGAAATCATTTTTATATAGGAGAAAATATAGGGCAAACTTTTTTCAAACTGCAACAGCAGGTTGCAATGCGCGCAGGTACAGTTGGCAGAGTGCCAAAGGTCGGCGCTGACCGCTTGTACTTAAAATACAGAACTCGTTTGAATCGCTTCAATTTATTAACAAACAATATATTTAATCAAATATTTAATTTAGATTAAATCGTACAATCATCTCAGAAGTGTATTAGGAGATAAGTATCAAACGTTTCTATTTAACTTCTCTCCCAAGTAGAAATTCCCCGAGCGCCATATTGAAATGTTTATAATTAAATTACATAAAGACGAAGAAAATTAATTTCACAGTGCGAAGTGGCTCGCGGCGCGCCCCGCGCCGGCGACTACAAAAGCGGAAGTTGCGCTCAAAGCGGCGCTGCCGTCGCCTCTGCCTCACAGCTCTGTGCCTTTTAACCCGCACAGACCCTCCTCCGCCCTGTGCTACGTGAATTTAATTTTCCAGATGTTTTTGGAAATTGCCGAGGAGTTGAATAATCACGTTATAACTTAGCGGTATTAAATTTTATACGTTAAAGTGTTAATATTTCATTTTCAAGTTTAATTTAATTAATTCTAAAGTTAGGAATCTCCGGTATTTATGATCGCACCGCCGTGAGATATGTCTCGCGATTAAATGGGATTATATTATACTTGAATTAAGGTTTTCTTATCAGATTAAAAGGTACTTTCGTGTCGTGTTATTCGCATGTGAGAACTCGTTCGAGGAAACATAAATATCTTATTAAAATCTGTATTGGACTTTAGCAATTTCTTTTTTTAATTTATTTTTTACATTAACAAAATTAAATTACTTTCTTAATAAATGTGTTCACGAAATGTTTTTTATTTTATAATGTCAAACAAACCTGGTCCTGACTTTATTACTTTTGACACTAAATGTCAATTTTATCACGAGATTTATCCCGTCGATATCGTGGTGTGTGCGTCTCAAATCTTCGGCAGGAGGCAACTCGGCATTTCGCGCGACGAAACAAATTGATGTACCCAAATAATTATTAATGCCTCACGAAATTTAATTGGAAAAGTTGAATTTGTATCGCGCTCACGGCGCGGCGCTGGCGTAGGTGAGCGATCCGAGTCGTCGCGCCGCTGCGACTGTTTACGAGATAATTAATCTCAAAGTATTTACGGCTTTAATCGAGGCACTCCCGTCTGATGGGGAGCGAATAACTCTCGTATGTAATAACATTTGCTTGCTCACTCGATACCTCCATATAGCTATGCCAAATCTAAACATTAGACCATCTTAAGTTACATTACATTGTTTTTAAAAATATGCAATAAAAACAATTGAGGAATAATAAAATTCATTTTAAAATAAGCCAAGTTCATTCATGGCACGTTTTATTTCTTAAAGGTAGATGAAAATAAGTTTTATCAACATTTATTATTACTATTGCAATAATTCTCACGCAACCGCTTGCGTCTATCCGCCACTAGATGGCAGTAGGTGTATAGTTTTGAAGAATAACAAAATAGTTCTCGCTTTTGCCGCTGATTTAAAGCGCCACGTTTTTGAACAAATTGTATGACATTAAAATTCAATATTATGATGAAAACAAATATTTTTTATTTATAAATATGTTTCCTAAATTGTATATAAAAGTGTACAGTTAGGTCGATAAGTTGGCGTTTGTTTGGCGTGGTATAGCGCATGGCCCGTTTAAGCTAATTAACAATAGATCGAATCCGACTACTGCAACAATGAAAAACGAAGAATAAATGTCAATTTCACAAACGACGAGGAGGGTTCGGTTTTAAATCGAATTCCGTTTAATAATAGTAGCGTGTTAGAGTTGAATGCACTCTTGATAGTGCGATAGTTTATCGTATTGTAGACATTGTTGCGCTCTCATATTGGAATACTTTCGTCTATTGTAACCCTCACACCATAAATAACTTTAGCGAGCAAATAAACTTTTAATATTCAATACTGAGCATTATTGCCTTCAATAAAATAAAAGCATTCACAATGATTACCTACAAGACAACGTAGTTTTGCAGACTTGGATAAAATTTATTAAAACAGTTTTGTAGTTTCAGATTTCAATCATTACAAACAGACGAATAAAATAACGTATCTATTATAACAAACAAGTTTACCGGATTCTTATTAAAATAAACTCAATTCTTCAAATTTAATAGCACGTAAAGCCAAATTAAAAAGTAACGTGTTCCCTGTAAGTAAATAAGCTTAATTCTTGTGTCGGAGAAAGCAATTAAAAGTGAGTAAAACAAGTAAAGCATCGTACATCGTCGGCGAGCATCGCCGCCCATTTTTAAAAAGCTTTCAGCCACAAAATGAGCTTTTGCTATTTAGCGTTTGAACAGAATCGGATAAAGCCCCTTGACCGTGGCGTTAGATTAAGATCTCTCAACTGAATTGGTACATTTAAAGTATTTTTAATGTCCAAAACTCTACTTTAAGCTTGAACACATTTATTTTCAACGTGTATATTATCGAGTGATCGCTAATATCGCCCGTTATTTATTTGCCTAAGCAAATGTTAAGACAAATTGCATATCATATGAAAAGATTCGTCATCAATAACCTTTTTTATATCACTTTCTTTAGATTAAATCCTGAAAAATAATCCTGAATTGCTATAACATTATGTAAATGATCAATTTAACTTTGAAATTAGATTTTAGAACAATACACGTGGAAAGTTTTACGCGTTAGTACAAAACGTATCATAAAGTCTGCGACAACTGGAGTTACGAGCAGTGCGGTTTCGTACGAGAAGAATAATTATGAAGGCGAGTGTAGTATGAGGAACGGGCCCGAGCCGTGTGACCACTACCCCCCGTTGCCTAGCAACCGCCACCTCATCATCATAAACAGATGACCCGCCATCTTAGCTCCGAGACAACCGTTTTAAATTATGTCTTTATACATGCTCATAATGAAATTGTAACTAGACTGTAATAATACGATGTATGGATTTGAAATTTAGATATTTCATATTAGACAAAGATATACCAAGTTATATCTATACATATAATAAAATTGGAGAGTCTGTTTGTAATATCAAAAGGAAAATTCCAGATTTCGGGAAGATGATGTATTTGCGTTGCTGATAACGAATTTTTTTTGTCTGTCTGGCTATCTCTCTGTCGCAAGCCGCGTTTGTTCCGGGTAATCTCCGAAGCGGCTGGGTTTATTTCGACTGGACTTTCGCTGAAGGTTAGCTGACATAGACGGGCATATTACGGGCTACTTTTTATCTTAACATTGCGTGGACGAATTCGCGGGCAATCGCTAGTTTAATACTATAATATTGACATTGTCTGAATAAATAGTTTGGAAAGTAGAAATAAAAATATTGAACAAGAAACTATGACAATTGATCAAAAAATACTAAGATATGAAATAATACAAAAGAATCAACTCTCCTTCAACACAACAGAATGTACTTTAAAGCTTATCCTTGAAATTAAATATATCTACACGTCCCTAGATAATAATTCGTCGGAATATTAGATTGAGTGGATCGTAAATCTTGAGAGTGGGATGTGTGGTCCCCGGGGAACATATCGCCTCCTTTGTATCAATCCATTCGCGGTCATTTACGCTGATTGTACAACGGACGTTCCTGTGACATAATACAGAGACAAATATTTATTTCTTATCAATTTTTTTTTCACAAGTGAAGGATAGGTTGAAGGCAAACAGGGCGAATGAGATTTAATAAAATTTTATATTTAACTAGTTGTTGCCCGCGACTTCGTCCACGCTATATTAAGATAAAAAGTAGCCTATAATATGACCGTCTATGCCAGCTAACCGCCAGTGAAAGTCGGGTAGAAATCGGCCTAACCGTTTCGGAGATTACCAGGAACAAACGCGGCTTACGGACAGACAGACAGACAAAAATTTTTAAATTCGATTTTCGTTATCAGCAACGCAAATACATCATCTTCCCGAAATCTGGAATTTTTCTTTTGATATTACAAACAGACAATTTAATATTATTATATGTATAAATAAAGGTATAATAATAATTAAGATTTAGTAAAAGTTATGCTTAACTTACAAGTTTACAAATGTAAAACTTAATCATACATTTAATTTCTTCTATAACATAATAATCAGCTCACTATACCCTACTGAAGAGTTCGGAGTCTACCCTAAGTTAGTTCTTAAACTCGTTTGTTAATTAAAAATTGATACATAACCAACTTAATTGGTTCTTCGTTTATCCAGTCTGTTATATTACAACTGTATTATAATATTTAGATGTAAAAAGAACGTCTGCAGATTTGAAATTCCATTAAAAAATTGTTGTGGATATCATTTATGCAACTATTGGCAAGCCTTAACCCTTTTTCCGCAGTATTCCTATAAAACTGCTTTTTGCCTCCCGCTGAGATTGTTTCTACCAACATCCATATACATGGTAAAATATACAAACATTCATACATGGGATGTTGCTGAGTGAAATGTTTAAGTTTCGATGTTAATGTATCAAAATAAAAATATAATATATTGAACTTTATCAAGTTAGTATAATTTATTTAAATTCGATTTGTAGACTATTTCCTTTTAAAAACATTGTAAAGTCGAGACACATTTAGAAATACGAATTGTAATGTACGAAATATTTGAATCTATCCATTGTCAAACAAATAAAACCAATTACTTTTAATAAACACCTCATCGTAATAAAACACTCTAAAGTGAAAAATAATCCTTTCTCTTAAGCGTTTAACCCTCTATTTGATTTCTAAGCTGTCTGAATATTTAATAAATTTCAAAGAGATGTCAATCGGGTGTTTTATTTTGCATAGGGCTTAGCTCGGCGGAGTCGCGGGTGGGGTGCGGGAGTACATTTCGGTGTTAGTCATTTGTTTGTCCCGCGCCCCCGGCTCTGCTCCGGCCTGCACCGCGCTGCACTCGCTGCCAGAATATCAAATGATATTTTAATTGTGTACATATTGTTCAACAGCCAGTTTGTCGGCGTCGAAAGGGTTAAGGTTACACCCATAGTGTAGTCGACACATTTGAGTAAATATTATATATCAATTATGAGAGAAGAGTATACCAATATTATGATTTGAAGTGGTGTCGTAATGGCTTTGACTAAGGCTTAATTTTAATTACAGATTTTTAAAATTTCCTCTTAAGTTTACAACTTTAGGTTGTAACAAGTGATCGCTCGTTTTACTAGCTTACAAAAGGTTAAAAAGTAAAAAAAAATCACGTATCATCAAATTGCGTGCAATGTGGTAGCTATCTATTTTTACGCGATACTTAGGTGGCCTTAATTAATTTTTAAAGTCAAATATTAAAAACATATGTCATAAACAATATCAGGTATTCGAGCAGAATTATAGGTATTCGATTAAATATGTTTAAAGTTTATTCGCCGCAACGATAACGTAATTGAAGCTACTAATGTTAAAAATATTCATAAACTTTGTTATGTTTTAATTAACTCGATATTATCCTAATGCTCTAATAGCAGCAATTAATATTTGTTTAGTTGTTATCTTTTCTTTCCACAACAGTATAATGATTAATTGTTATGTATTATATAATTAATGAATACAATGTACTCAATTTAGTGTAAGTTCTATTGAATTTATTCCGGTTGATATATTATGAAAATTAATTTTATAAAATCTTATCTTGACTTATATTTTTACTTTTATCTTCTTAAGTCGACTTTAGAGCAACGTTAGGAAGTTGCTTAAATTATTTCTACGTTATTTACTACTTTATTTCAAAGATTAAAACATTGGTTATTATTAAAACATTGGTTATCTTTATTGTCAATGCGGATGTATTGATTTGCGTTCGAGATCTCTTAAGTTTTAGTACCGTTTTGAAATGATGGTAATAATGTAATTAATTTATCAGTCAATTCTCTTTTAGTTACTTTATTACATACATAGATTTAAATAAAATACACCATTGTACTATATATTAGTATATTTGATAATTAAATTAGATATTCATCGAGCGTCCATACAACGAATACATAATTGTACCACTAATTGTATATCGGTTTAGGACGCATTGAAATTCTCTGTTCGCATCAACAAAACATTTAACAACTAAGATCATTTAACATTGAATACCGTTTAAAGGGCAGCAGTTAGTTACAAGTTTAAAATGGGTAATAGATGCACGTCTTGTCGGCCATTGTCTTAGCGGGGTAATCGCTTCCGTGAGAGTATCGCCGGCCGGCTGTTGGCATCGTCCGATCTGACACTTTCAATTTGTATGCCAACCACCGGCGGCCACCCCATACGTTCTCACGCCACTTTTGACTTTTACTTAATTATTATTTCTTATTTCAATAAACATATGTTCGGCTCCTTTGCTTCGTGAATAATTTTATTGTTACGTGAGTGCGTGCTCTGTTGTTTATTAGGTTTTTTGTTTGAGATAGATTGAGCTCAAATTCCTTTGATTGAAGGTGGTCTATAGCATTCGTATGAAGTTTATTACTTGTTTTTTTGATGTCACGAACGGATGCGAGTGCTTTCTTCAAAGTATAAAAATGCAGTGAAGCGGCATACTACGTAATATATTTTTTTGATTTGAAAAGTTTGCGGCGTATTTGGTGTATGGAGATAATTTTTTTATGTATTTCATTAGCTTGTACATGTAATGTGTCGGTTCTCAGCGGAACCGTTAGTCGGACTAGTTAACTTAAATTTAAATTAGATGAAATAATAACGTGTAGTTGAATTGTATCGATATCAGTTAGTCATTAGGGCGACAGTACTCGCGGTTAATCATTACGTACATTAAATTACCGATCTACTTGAAGAAGTAGATTACCACTATTAATTCCCGTCTAAAGACTGGTTGTGTGTCGAACTGATATTTATGCGATATGTAAATGATTTACTCGTGCGAAGTGCTACAAAATGTGCTATAATTTACTTCGAGATAAATATGCTCTGAATAACTTATCGTATAACATATACTTAATTAAGATTCATCGAAATTTTCACGTGCACAGCATCGTATTAATAAGAGAGTATCTGTTATTTGTAAAGTACACGTATTTGTATCTGCATGTTGTTTACCATATCGCTATCAAATGATCATTTCCATAATTCAATTGTTTTAATTTCGTGGCATTCAATATAAATGTGGTCAAAACAGTTTTACACAGTCTTTATATTTATTTTTTTTAATGTGCCAAAATCTCTGTCTCTGTCTCTTAAAATTGTTCTGGAAGTTGTCGATTCAGGTATATTATAGATGAATGAACAAATGTTCTCGATTGAGAGAGGAAGAAGCGACTGGTATGGAGCACGCTTCGCCACCTACCTATTCAGGATGTGTCGATTATGGCGCGGGTCTAATGATCGCATCCCCGTTTGGACGTACTTTGAATTGCGACTTTTTACTGTTTTTCTTGCTTCCACTGCCGCTGGCTGACCGAGAACGGGATGGTGAATAACGGCGTACACAGGAAACATATCGTTCATACATTCAAAGGAACCGGAGATGTGAATATGTCATTCATATTCAACATACACATATTTTATAACGTTGTAATGCGCTTACGAACTATGAATATCTGATTTTTATTAGTTATTCATGTTGATTAATATGCTCCTTAGTATTACATTTATTGTATACTTTTGGCACGTAATTTTATTACTCAAATATGCTTATTTCAAAGTGAATAATATTATTTTTGCCAATGTAAGTATTAAAATTTAAAATTCCTTAACATAGTTGTAAGATTTTAATTAAATGAAACGAGAAATCCAAAATAGACATATACGAGACCATTAATATGCATTCCGATTTAGGAGTATTCAAAAAAATGAATATCTCAGCACGTTAGATTGATGAAATGCAAATATAATTAAAAACGAAGTCCGCATTAGCTATTAAAGCGTTCTGTCCGCTTACTTATGCAAGTATTAACGCAATACATAAATGTATGTATTGCAAGAATCACATTAGTGACATTAAAATCGTCCGTGCATTCGTTAGCCGCGGCTCAGTATGGCAAAATATGTGCCCCGACTCGATCTCGCCGCGCGCTCCGTATGATTTTCAGAAATGGCGACGGCATATAGGCAGTAAGGATACAATATTTTTATGCACTACGTTTTTCCTTAGTGGCTGTTTTTACGGCCATTACCGTATCTAAAGTAGGAAAATCGCTCGAGATGCTACATTCTAATGACGGCTGGCAAGCTCGCGCGTGCGCCGCTACTCTGCGCGAGCAGGGCTGCCGCGCCTTGCATCTCGCTAGCTGCCAATAATATAAAGGTTTTAATTAAATCATAACAATATAGGGCCGTGCCAACTATCAATAACTAATTAACAACACTGGTAGAGTACGCAGTAGCGTTAGCTGCTGCACAAATGGGTCTGATCTGTGAAATTGGACAGCAAACAGAGATACACGCATGAAGTGAAAGTATTATGTTTCGTTTTATCTGATGAGTGTGTTACTGAAGGTCTAGTGCTCTTTCTCTTACCAATGCTATCTAATATCAGTCGGGCTCTTGCTCGATCAAAACATTTTACCATAGAATTAATTTTATTTACCTATTACAATTTTTTCATAAAAAATAAAATTATCTGATAAGTAGTGTTAAATGCGAAATTTTCTTTCACGTAAAATGTTGTTGGTGCCAGCCCTAACCAGTTTAGCGACAAGTTATAAGTCATACAAGTTTAAAAGGACTAAAAACGATCTCTATGAAAACTGGTAATTGCTGTACTTTGTTTCTTCTACAAAGTACATCCGTTTTTATTCTTTTCTAAATGTCCGATGTTGTGGTAAAATCTTTTAAAAATAGCGGACATGCGCTATATTAAAATGAGTAGATCAACTTATAAGCGGTGACAAATAGCAATCGATTTTATTTATATTTTCTAAGTTGTGGTAAAATACGTAAGGGAAATGAACAAATAGTCGCAGGCGTAAAACTAACCAATGAGAATTGTCTTAAAAAATCCTATCTTATAAATAGGAGATCGTAAGTAAAAGAGAACGAGGCGAAGCGTTTAGCGCGCTAATTTGAAGGAGTCGGTGTCGGTGTACGATGGCATCTTCACGGCTTACAATAGTAAACAAATGTGTCGAGGGACGCAATTACAGCGCGCGGCGGCCGCGGCGCCGTCTCGCGCACGCCGCGCCTCCGCCGTTCCACCCGGCCGAGCCATCGCGCGCATCACGCTCGCCACCGGCCACCGGCCCCGGACTTATGCTAATGGTCACAGCACCGCGTAAATTGGAGCTCGCTGCTAAACGAAATGCGTCCGCATCTTTATCTTATTGCTTCACCTCGTACTCGACGCTCATGTACCTCATCTTCATTCTTGAACGTGCAAATAGCAACTCTACCCCACTCCTTTAAAGTCCATTTCCCGACAAACCACCCCGTCACGGACTTCGGTAAGCGCAGATCGGAAGACCAAGTGAAATTCGAATACAAAAACTGGCGCGGGAACGAACGTGAAACCGATTAAAAGGCCACATCACGATTTTGTATGCACTTTGCACTCATTTGATCTTGTGCGGGAAGCACCGGCTACTCTGCCGAGATACTTTGCTATTCTGTTTTCAAAGATTATTTAAAGAGTGCCTTGTAATTAAAGCGATTTTATTCCTTTGTTTATTTTAAAACTCTTTCTGTGACTGCATTAAAAAACCAGTACGAGAAACAAAGGCTTGCCGGTGTTGCAAATGGTTATGTGTAAATGAGTTAAGTAACTATTCAGCATTTTCTTAGGAATATAGAACTGATGTTAATATACATTTTTAACCTAAATTAACCAATTAATATAATCCCATGCTTAATATAATTTATATCGATCGTTTACCAATTTAGAAGCTTTTTTAGTCACGACGATGAAGTTAATGTTACATTCATTTGTTTGAACAGTTATGTTAAATTTAATAAAGTTTATTCACACGACTTTGCAGTTGGAATACTAGATCTATATAAATGAAACAATTAATACAACGTTATATTAAGCAATTTGTTCCGTGTAACCGTAAATCTATAGATTTAAACATCTAACAGCGCTGCAAGCGGAGTACTATTGCCAATTTATATTAATTAAAGCGTGTCTCGTGTAGCGAAGATTTGGGAACCGTATTTCTATATGTCGGATTATTAAACACATTATCCGTGTACATCTATCGATCTGGCTGCTAACGGTCTCCTAATGGACGAAATTTAATCACGACAAATCGAATGCCACCCGTTTATGAAGGCGAATGACTAAACATCTTTTTTAATACGATTCACACGTTAGCAGTTATAGTTAGTTAAGTTTTTGTATCGACACATTTCACGGTGCGATGTATTGAAACTCTTATTATATGAAATGTGATGCCACATACCGCCTCTGATGGGATCTATTATTGTTGATCCACGGATGAATATTCAATCATCTGCTCTAACTGATGGATTCTGTTTGTAAAAAACATCGTCCGTTCCTTTTTACAGTTCGTTTATTTTATTTTATCTTAACAAACAGTCAATGTGGGACTCGTTATAAGTAGTGCACGAATTGTGATCATTGTTATAATAATATAAAATTTTTACATTCAGTTTTAATAATGAAATTTTAAAAGGGGGCCAGAGAGAGAAAAATAATTGGGGATTTCTGATGTAGAACGACATTAACGTATTTGTTTACATGCAATAGATAACATGCTTAATACCTTGGGTAAAATTATTACAATATATAGTGAGGCAGGAAGTTATACAGAGACCATTGTTACTTTATTTATAAAATGGCAGTCATAAAAAAGCAATGCACATTTAGAAGCCATGTGCGTGCTCTCGCATAATACAACATTTAAAGTAAAACATTGTACAAAAACACAAAGTTTCAAATGATTTAAAGAAATTTTCCAGCAAATTTCGAGTCCGTCACGTCAGTTAATTATGCAAAGGAAAGAGAATAGGTTAGTTCGTCGTATCGGAACGACACGTAGTACCGTTAAAGTACGTAATTTCGTTCAATTGTCTTGCGAAGCGGGCCGGCCAATAAACAATCGCTCATATTGAATGAAAGGAAATGTCCGTCTGGAAATTAGCTCGGAAACAAGAGAAAACCTTTAAAGGCGAGCCGTTTATTATATTAAAAGGTTTTAAATTGTAAAAGGGGAACGTTGAAGCGACGGCTAATGTATTTGACTTGTTAGCAACTTAAAAGTATACCGTTGACGAGGATATGACTGTAGGTGTTGTTTGTGAAATGCGAATCCACGTCCACCATCACTCACCAATTACTCTCGTTGTAGACCCGTATTGCATCAAGTTGTTAAGAGTCGGTAATAACAA
>JAOCNA010000001.1:5548854-5561946 GCA_026546675.1 Papilio helenus
AGGAGACGGACATAGGATACTATTAGTTATTACTATAGTTATTAAATTCCACGCGGACGGAGTCGCGGGCGAAAGCTAGTAATTAATATAAGTTAAATAAAATAAAAGTTTTGTAAGATTTTTAACTCTTTAGTCTTATTGTTTAGATAAAACCATGCATTTGCTGTTAACTTTCTGTTCGGCTTTGATTAATTAATATTTTACATTAACTAACTACAGTTATAATAGTATTAACACAATACTTTACGGCTGACTTTATAACACAAATGCCTCACTTTGTGACTAATGGATTCGCGCAACAAATAAAATTAAAATGTAAATAGAAGATCTGCACAATGCTAATAATAAATTTCTCCATTTTAATAACTGTAACAGCGCGCGAGGGGAGCTTCTGGCCTGTTAAGTCAATATAACACTTCCATTACTCCAAATTAAATTCCTCGGGGAGCGAGATGAAGTTTTTGTGCTCCGCAGACAAAAACTTCGAAGTAACTGCCCATACAACATATTTTTAAGTAAAGTTATTTATACTTTTTCCAGTTTTAAAAGTATAATTCTATTAGTTTTTAAAATAAATTGAACAAATCCTCGTCTTTTCATTTTTTTAACTTTAAAAATTTTCTGTAGCAAAAATAAAATACCATACTCGTTCATCACTTTAAATCAGAATAATAAGCTTTTATTGTAATTAATTAACACGTGTATCGAAGGCAAGGGGATGATGTGCACAAAGAATTTAAAATTCCAATAAGCTATGTGACAGATTGCAAGTGCGCGGCGCAAACGCGGGCGTGACGCGATAGCTGTTAATATTTTACGGAATTAATCATTATAATCCTTGCAGCAAACAAGTCGCCCCCGAGACCCGGCACCGAGAACAATATAATGAAGTTGTCATTTTTTAGCCTGCACGGGGGAGGCTGGAGGAAATCCAAATTGAATCATGCGGCGAGGGAATTGTGCTATTATGTTATTAAACAGAGGAGGGCAGGACCCCGCGTGAGTTATTTTTTTGTCCGGAGGGCGAAGAGACAGTTAACAGTTTTCACAATAAAATTATGATATAATTTGACAGGACAAAAGCGTTTTGCTGCATTGGAATTATCAACAGCTGCGTCAATACGATTTTAAAGCAAAGATAAATGAAAAGCAGTGCTATTTTATGCTTTTAATCTTCTTTCAGGTGTAATGGTATTTAATGTACTAAAGAAAATAATGTGGCAGACAGTGATTATTTGGCAATTTTGCAATATAATCTACTAAAATATCTTTTTCGTAATGTTTAGGTTTTAGGTTGAATGTTTAAGAACATTATCGTATGATTCTATCTTGTACAGAAAAAGAAAACAATAACAAACATTCCTAGATGAATAAAAATCACATAATGTTGATAGAGTGTAGTGCATACTCTATATTTTGTACCCACACTTACAATAGTATAATTCTATATAACACTCAAAGAGCTAAGAGTGAAATGAAAGCTTTTATCCATATGTCAGAGAGAGTACTTACAGCGGCTTATTGTCACCCCCGCTGGAGAATTTGATAAAGCGTGTGCGAATATTAACAAAAGGAATATCTTGTTAAATTGATATTGTGACATTGTACACGCAAAATTCATTCCAAACAGTTTGAAGGAAGAGATCATAAGGTGCATAATTGATTACATTCGTTACGAAGGTTACGTCATTTCTATAAACCGGGCGTGAAATTGTCTCCGTTGGAAAATGTGTAATTCAAAGGGGAAGATTAAAATATTATCCATGTTAAGTAAATATTCAAATGAATATTTTCCGTGTTAGACAACAATGAGCGCCTGCTGAGGGAGAGGTGTCGTAATTTGATAGATACCTATCTACAAAATGGTTGCTTCGTTAAGGGACGTCCCTGTTATTATAAATTGTAAGGGCGATTTGAGATTTTATGGCAATTAAACTTTTTGTTTATTAAGGTTTTTGAAATGCCCGATTTATATCTTTTGTAACAAATTTTGTAGGTGGTTATTGATGTTATATCTACATATTACGGTTTAAGCTATAACACTGATGGTGTGATGTTTGTATAGATAATTTTAGTATTAAAGAACTGAGTTTTACACTTTATTTTGATCTGGATGGTGTTATTGACACTATTTATATCGCACGCACACTGTATATATATGTATATTTGCACGATAATAAAAAAAAATTGGGGATCTGTCATACTAGACGAAAAGCTTCAGAAACAGAATGTATTTGTATTTAAAAGATACATTGATAAACTGATTAAAAACCCTTTAATACTAAGATACGTTTGTCTCCAATTGTAATCGACTTATTATTTTTATGCCTCGTATTTATCAATAGCTTTATTGTTTGACGACATGATTATTATCTTAGCAAGTGAGAGTAAGTGCATTTGGCAACAATGTGTCATGTAAATTATACACTTGCGACCCCGAGCTGTGCGCTCACCGCCTCGAGGGACCTGCGCCTATTGTTATAATAAAATGCCATCTAAGAGTGCGCAGTGTACACCAACACGAAATACTTATGCAATGGTCTCAAGTTTATTATATTTTTTAATTCTTAATAAAATGACAAAAAATATGAAATACTAAACAAATAATGGTGCTCGAGAAAATTTACGCTTTACTTATTTTACCAATATAATTATTATATTATGGTATATATACCTGACATATGAATACTGTATGTTATATACTTTGTGATATGTACATACATTTCCATATTTAAAATTGTAGTTAATCAACACACTAAAATATTGTGATTTATATTTGATCAACAGTAAAAGTGCAAAGATTACCTCCGGGTGTACACCGTGAGGGCGTTACATGTTTATATGTTTATTTTAATACGCGTGTCGCGCGTATAATACGGAATTTATTACGGCACGACCCTCGTCCGGATTAATGTGATACGGAAGATTTGAATTCAGAGCATTAACTTGGATTGGTACATTCATTGAGGAGGGGAAGCTGAAGAAACTGATGGATAAACACACCTAGTTAATGTCTAAATGATTAATGTTACTTATAATATTTCAATAGACCGAATTAACACAGAAGTTAATAGTATTCTTGACTTCACTTGTGGGATCTTTTTTTTATTGATAATTTAAAAAAACATAATTAACAATATGCGACAATAGCCCCGCAAAAAACATCATTGGTTTGTCCACGGGTGCGGTGTAACAATTTTATGTAAAGTGTTATGTTGTGTAGTGTAGTTGTTTGTATTGTATGAGATGGAGCATCGCTAGGCAATAGGCTAGGCTAGATCTTCAGCTAACATTAATATATGGTCTTATTCAAAGATCTTGTACCTATGTTACGTAATTCGAATCTCTAGGGAATGATGGAGGGAGAAGCTGCTTATATGAGGTTGATGTTAAATGAACTGAGATTATTTGTAGGAAAATGTTCAGGAGGTGTCGTACTAACAGCCGCATTAAATATCCTTGGAGTATTTAATTTAGCATTTGTTGTGTAAAAGAGTTGTGTAATTTTTTACATCAATGAGCAGCTTTTGTGATCGGTATTCATCGCATTGGTTTCTTTCACTTCAGATCTTGTTTTAAGGATCGAGCACTACGGATGCGCAATGATTTACGACTACTAATAACGAGAAAAACTGGCTATAATCTATTTTCATTCGTATACAAATCGGTTGAACAGAAAACCATAAAACACCCCACACAAAGAATCTTTATGTAAACATAACAAACATTAAAACCGTTATATCTGTTGTTTTAAGTCATTTCGAAAGTCATTAATTACAAAGCATTGCTTGCATTGTGTCCAGCCTCGATCTATAATATAGTTTAATATGAGCCTACGGATGGAAATAGACATTTCCTCTGCATCTGTGGCTCAGCGCTGGACAGCTGAACACTGTACACTGTATGCATTAATTGCAGCATAAACTGATAGATTCCGTTTGATAGCATCACATATTCACCTAATGCAGATTTCCAATAGTAGGTCATCTGATACTACATGTTTAGTTTAAAATAGAACGCAATATAAACCTTTAATTTGAAAAAAAAATTACACAAGTTGAGATTATTGCGTTTACCAACTTATTACAATTTTTTAAGTACTACAGAAGTGTTGCCTAAGATTTTGGTTACGGTATACTTCAATATAAAAGTTCTTCGATATAAATAAATCTCCAAAATCGATTAGTCTTCGTAAATATGCACGAAGCCCTGAACAATAAAAAGACAATTAAAAGAAAGTTGGTGACTCCGCTCGGTACAAACAAATTTAATTAACATGGCTTATTTTCCCGCTTGATCCAAGAGAGACAAATAGTCTAAGTAAAATTTATGTATCGGAATCAAATTCAATTTCGTCTTTGCATTTTTTACGGGCGTGTTATTTTAACGTTTTCAGCGTAAGGAAAATGTGGACATACCGGGAAATCATTGTATGGAATAATTGTTAGTACAATTATGCACCAAATTTTGTTACATTTTGTGTGTTATTTTAAAAACACATGTTTTTATCTTATGATAATTAAACCGTGACAATCAAGATAAGGTATATCAAGCTAATTTATTGACAATGTATTTTATCTACACGCCTGCCATGTGACACCATTAGAAAAGCCTTATGGTAGAAATGACTTAAAGAAAAATTAACAATATGGATTGGTTTTCATGACTTATCGCTTATTAACGCTTACAAATATCAATATACTTGTGGAGAGGTATAAATTTAAATAGACAAATAATGAGTAGATTAAGATGTACTGTAAATTTATCAATAGTAATATTCTACACTTTATTGGTACAAATAAAAGTGAACCGTACTTCGTCACTTTTATTTCTTTCGATCTGTGAAATTTGTTTTCTTACAGGATTTTTCTAATCTTCTTTAGCATCGTTTATATTGATTATAGCGTACCTCCCACCTAATTTATATTCAGCTAGTGTTTTTTCATCACGCTCTGTGCTTAATATCGCAATTTGTACCGTAGTTGGCGTAAGCCGAGGGGACCTGTCACCTTACTCGCGGACATTCCGTCTTTCTCTCGTGGACCCGTTTTATTGCTCGTTTACGCATACATAAGTAACGTTAACTTTTACATAAACACATAGATTATGCTAGTGTATGCTAGTATATGAACAAAATAAGTGTACCAAGTCTAACGGGTACACAATAAATGTGCGTTCTCTTTACATAATTATGTGTTTCATGCGTGTATGTGTTTTCCTTTTTTGTCACTTATTTTATTAATTTCTATATGATTGTGATTTTCCCTTCATTTTATGGTATCTTAAAGGCCATGTTATGTTCAATATACTTGCAACTTATAAGTTAATTTGGGATTTCATAGTTTTTTGACTATAAGTATGAATTGTTAAATATTTTACTATAATGAGTGAAAGTTCTGATAATTTATAGCCTTTTGTTTAGTTATAAACAAAGAAATGGATCGTCCAGCAAAAGTAATTATGTATCGACGTTCTTATTTTGATGTTCGACGTTCGGTCATCGTTTGAATAAAATTATGTCGCTGTCATAACGTTCTTCATAAGAATGTCAACCATAAAGGTTGTTGTTTTTGCAGACTTAGGCGCTCATGTCTGCGGTCTGCGTCGGTACAGGCTTCAGACAGACGCGAGACGAATTCATTACGCTTACGGCGGTCCTACTTTTGTACATCATCCAAATATTGTTTGAATTCAGAAAAAAATACTAGTCTCACGATTTCTCTAAATTCATTTGATATGTACTAAATGTAAAAGAGAATAAGTAATTTTTTAAATGTTTGTAATTTGATTATATTTTTATTAAAAGTTTGTATTTAAATTGTATAGATAATTATAATTTTGCCGAGGAGTAATCTACGTTGTTTTTAATTGCTAAAGTCATATTAGAATACTTTTATGTTATACAATAAATGTTTTTTAAATTTTACCTTATTAAAATGAATAATTTGTACTCATTAAATAATTTTGATGAATTAGTTACATATTAAATTATAGGCTTGCGAGACATGCGATACCGGGCCGGCAGATCTCGACGCGATCTGCAAAAATCCCTATTCACCATTTCGATCGGCTTAAAAACTATGGCGCCGCGGATCAATTAGTTCCAAGTAATAAACAAAGAAAATATCCGAGTTATGGTAAGAATTCCGTCCTCAGAAACTTCTTTTGCTACATCAATCAAAATCATACTGATAATGAAATCATCATTTGGGTGGCCATAGAATAGTTCGTTCGGAGAATTGTGAGCCGGCTCCGATCTGCACCGTCGTCATTATCACATTCCTGATTTATTAATTAGACGTTAGATGCCGGAGCCCTTGAGACGGACGATGCAAATGTTTTGAATAGAATTAACGTAATGCCATCAGGTAAAGCTCTTATGACGTTCGGCTTTTAAAGGACAATAAGTTTTTGCGAAATTCTTATTTTGCCCAGTGGATTTAATAATTAGAATAGTTTTCACTAAAAAGTTTTAGATGTTTAATTCTTCTGCGTAGTTTACTTCATAAGCTTGCCTGAATCAAGTTAGTAGATGCAAACCATCAGACCAATCGTGATCAACTTATCTCAATTTTGAATTTTTTGGAAGCATTATTAGTAATTGTTTTTTATTTCAGTCTGTTATTTGCAATTAATATCTGTTAATAATGTAATTACGAATGGTCTCAACTGCACTTGATAAGCGTAAATTTAATTATATTTTCATGAAGTATTAATTAAAAAATGTTAATTGGCGTGCATATCGCTGGTAATTATTAATATTTTGTATTACAATTCGAAATGGACAGGGTTCAGAGTTTAAATTTAAAATGATTTATTTCATGTTGTTCTTGACATGTGCATTTGCATCCTCTAGTGATGGTATGTCTCTATTCATAAAAACTTTTATTTTAACATTATATGATTTGTTTAATCAAAGTCATTTATCTACAATGTGAAATTTTTAATAGTAAGTGTTTTTATACTTTTTTTTTAGATGAATCGATTCGAAAACATTACGGCCTGAGTTTCCACAATCATTGCTCAGATTACGTTAAAAGTTTTAAATGTATGACGACGTGCAAAATGATGGGCTTCCAGATATTTCGAATGAATTTTAGATGCAAATGTTCGTGCCATGATATGAAGACAACCACTATAGTGCCATATTTCAAATGGCGCACCAATGGGACTACTAAAACTGTACCAAAGACACAAAGCGCCCGTCTTTATGATATTATAGGCATAGAAACAGTAACAACACAAGGGTACACGGGTAACGCGACGTGCCCGACTTACTACTACCCAACAACGCCACCTAGCGACACAAAAAGTCAAAATTCCACTTCAGATGCAAGTAATACTTCGGTTGGAACTGGTACAGAAGCGGTCACTGGAGGCGGAACGACAGTATAGACCTAATTATGAACTACTAATGTGGAAGATTGTTTAAATATTATTCAATCGTACATAGTTTTAATGTAAATATCTTACGGCCGAATACTAAAACGACATTTACATATCGTGTCGCATCGCATCTAAAATGATAAGGCAACGCTAAACTCAAAACTACATTAAAATTTTGAGGTCTGCCAGATTGTAAGCGATGGTTACGTAGCAAAGTATTTAAGTTTCGTTTCAGTATTCAGCCGGTAGACTATTATATTAATATTACTCACTATCTTTCTTGTTAGATATGATTATCTTATATATTAAATAAACTTTACAACAAGATTATTATTACTCTCGTTGCGTGTCTACAGTAAACAATGGAAAAGGCAGAAGTTTGTATGAAAAAGAAATCTGCTTAATCCAGATAACTATACTGCACGATGATGTAGATGATGTTAAGGCTTGTGTTGCATGAATCGACTGTACATTATCTCTTAGTAGATATGTAGAAATATTGTACATTTTTATGTTCTAATCACCAAAAATCATAAGACAATCCTGACCCCTTTCTTGTTATTTTCTTTTACACTATTAATTATCTAAATTCAATGTAGGTGACTCATTATCTACTTGAAAATGCTTGGAGAACGGTATTTAACAGGAAACTTAACGTCTTCGTTCCTCTCTCCTACTTACCGCATTACATTTTTACATATAAATTTTTTAACAGTCTGGAACTAACGTTAGCTATTTCATAGTTTATGATTGAAACATTATTGGTACTAAATGTTATTTGATTATTAAAGTTTGTGCGAAATGTAATCTAAGTTTTTATCATAAGTTAATTAAGTGTTAAATGAAAAGATTTATTACACAGTTTTCGTTAAAGCTCTGAAATGGGAACACTGTTTATGTTATTTCTTTGGACGTTAATTTATAATGTTGCATGTAGTGATCTTATGTCTACAGTAGGTAAGATTATATGAGTTTTGCTGCTAAATTTGTAATCCCCGTATGAACTGTAGTGTGTTTAATCTTGGTAGAGAATTGAAATCAATAAAAAAGTCAATTTTGGAATTCCTGATGTTGTATTCTAAAATATTCAGCTAAGTTTTACTTATTATTTAAACATTTTTAATTTCAGTTTTCATACCTACCGAAGCAAACAATATTTCAATCATTGCAACTGGTGAGTGGGATAAAAAGATTTTCTTTCCCGAATACTTAAAGTTACAAGTAACATGTAAAATTCTATTTTAGGTAGAAAGCACGATTTGCGTTATGGTTTTCATAAGGTAGCAGCATGTGCTAGCTTCGAACAATCTTTTTTATGCATACAGAAATGTGTTGATTTGAATTACGACGTCGCTCACGCAGATAAAGATTGTAAATGTACATGTTTTATAAAAAAGGACAAGGAAAAATACAAACATGTATCTGCTGCGACGAGAACTCGCTGGCGATCGGGAGCTCCCAAGACTTCGATACCCCCATGGGCTGGGGGACGACCTGTAGTTGTGACAGATTCAGTCCCCGAAATTAACATTCTGGACAGTAGTGATGAAGACGCACTAAAAGGTGATATCACTAACAGCACTAATGTTGAAGAAATCTTGAAGGATCAAGTTACCGGAGGCGATGACAGTAATTCTACGGCTGCAGCAGACGGTGGCGCAACTATAACAAATGGTGATACTTCCAATAATGTTGCTAGTGATGTTACATCTGATACTTCATCGTCACCAGCAGCTGTGGAAGAAGTGGCTACAGCAGCACCTCCAGACGAATAATACACACCCACTGTTATATTTAAAGCAAATTATGTCAATTTTAATAAACGTAAATAGTTCAAATGACGATAGTTCATAAACAGTACATGACTTGGACTCCAATAGCATTTACTCGACACTTACTGATGCTAGTCTTTAACAATTTGTATAGACAAGGTAAGACAAAGTACTTTACAAAAAATATCTTTTTCGATATTATCACTTGGGAAACATTAAAGATGCGTTCTATACCGTCTAACACCGATGTTTTTTCATCTACTATAACACTAAATAAGCAAGAGAGAGCTGCTTCGAATATTTATGTAGAGTAAGTGAAATAATTATCAATATATTATGCTTAACGGCCACATTAGGGAAATAACTCCCTCCACCTCCTAAAATATTAATCTAAAGATTCGTTAGTATCATACTGACATCTTTGTTTATTTATAAACGTATTTTTCTATTACGGAGGATATTTTTGGGGTACAAATGACTATCACTGCTAAAATTTAAATTGTCTTAGGTAGGTATTGTAACTAAATACTTTAGCTCCTGATGTATCAAATAGTATAAATACAATTGATTCAGGTGTTACAGAAATAAATAGAAATTACCTTATTTGATTATAATTATAATTTTAACTTTTTAAAAAGGAAATTTTAAATGTTTATTCAGTGATAGCAGAAAAAGAAAATACTTAAAAAATGTAAATCAACTTATCGTGTACTAGTTCATCGCTTATGTTTCACGTGTCCCTTCAAAGTGAATGTTGGGAAAACTTTTTATGCAATCCCCGAGAGGCAGGATGCGAGACTGACGGCTATGACGTATCACTTAGATTTTTTACCAATACTCCACGAACATATTTTTGCTTTTATATCAATATATCAATTTCTTTTGTCCCGTTCGACGGGTTTGCGCTAAACAGTTTTGCAATTGACGATATCATGACGTGGAAAGTTATAACATTATCGATTCATTGAGGGGCTGACTCGATAGCATTAAGGAATAAACAAATCGTAATTTCCTTGTTTACTCGATGTTTGCTTTGTTGTTTATTATAATGTATCACGCAAACCGTAACATGCTCAGTGTTGTTGTTCAAAATAGTCAACAACCTGCTGGCAATGAATCAGTTAAATCTCCAAACAACTAAATCTTCGAAGTGAAAACTGATCAATTGCAAATTTCACGACAACCTTAGTAAGACAAAAAGGCAACTAAAACTTTGTGACTTATTCGAGTATCTGTCTTGGGATATGATGATAAATTTGTATACGCGAGGGCAATTTTAGTAGAAAATAAAAAAGATATCAAAAGACGAATATTCGGGATTGATCCATCTGTCGCTATCCATAGTTTCGGCTCTTTGTCACCAGGGGGCCAACTTATAAATCTTACGATGACTCTCCCCTGTCCGCCATAGATAATATTAGGTCAGTTGATTTAGTGATGGACAACGCTTTGTATATCGATTACTACAATCCAATGGCAAAGTAAAATTATATTTCAATTTATGTCGGATATTTCGTCGTACTTTATGTTACGCGTAATTTGAAAATTTATTCAATTATACTAGTTGGTTTTTATTTTACATTAAAATTAGGTTGTTTGGATAACCAAGTTTATTTTACAATTTCTTAGTCTTTGGCCATTTTAAATTAGAAACATGGTATTTTTAAATTATATGGACACATTACTGTTAGTACAATAGGTAATCCGGGACGAGTGTATTAATAAAAGATTGATCTGTTTGTGATGAAACGCTTCAGAGCCTTCTTTTATCTGGCTGCACACAATAGAGGGCAAAACAAGAGGACGGCGAACAATAAATCCACCTACATAAAAATTGCAACAACTTTGTTCATAATACCGATGGAGGCATCATCAAAAGTTGGTTCGGTTCGCACCCTCGCGCCAATTCGTGCAGAGATTACCAATAAATCCAATACGGGATAATTGGCCCGCTTAATTCTGTTCTATCTTTCTACTTAGTTCAGTCTTCAGAATGTGCCAGCTCGGGCCCCCTGGGACGGTCCAGTCGAGAGAACAAACATCCGTGCCTCGCTGAACAAAACCGACCTTTTGCAACTATTATTAAAATCCACTTTTAATTGTTGATATTACAATAAAGCGAAATGAATGGAAAATAAAGAAAATGGTTCGGTTAATGAGATATCATTTAGTTATCCGTGCTTTATACGTGCCTCGGTAGCAATCAATATGTGTGAGCGTGAAAAGTTTTGACGGGTCATGTGAATGGCAGATGACGGACATAGGTGTCGTTTTCCTGACGACACCGTCTAATGGATGCGCGTTATGGAGTCTGGGGGCGGCTGCGATTTGATATTCGCATCAGCCACAGACCCCAGGGACCGTCCTTTAACGTACTAGCAAACCCTATTCATACACATTTTAAACATATCTTATACGGAAAATTTATTTCGAGTGTCGATCATGTTAGATACAAGCGACGTTAAGAATGAATAAGAAGGAACAACTAGTACCTAAAAATTCATTTTTAAAGGAAAAATGTAAAAATACAACTAAAGACTTAAGAACTGATTAATTAATTCAACACCTTTAAATATGTTTTTGAAATGAATATACTACTTACGATATTATAACCCTAGAAAATGATACCCTTTTAAAAAACAATTATAAAAGGAGTCCGTCTGCCTTTTATCGAGTCTATACAACAGCACCCTAAGACGAGTTGAAATTAAACCGTCAGTCAAAGCGGAAAAATCCTGTTCCGAAAAATTAGCCAACGAAATTCCAACAAATAATTAATCTGGAATAATCATACAAAACGATGCGAGCGGGATGCTCGGCCATTATTACCATTCATTTCAAATCAGGCGTGCGGAGGGCCGGGGAGGGCACGGAGGGCTGCGGAGGGGCACGGAGGGTCGGGGAGTGATTCCTCGCGCGGCCTCGCTCGACCTGAATAAGCATACATTTTCCAATCAGGGCACGTATCATTTAACTTGCTATTAAATTCGACTTCTTCCCTTCGAATTATTATCATGTCAAATGTCGAGACGTTGCCTTGTGAGTCTGTTAATCATCAAATGTTTATAATTTATTTTTATGCGGAGATGTTTTTATTACGCTATGTTATTTCTGTTGTTTTTATTTTAGTTACTTATCAGTCAATAACATTACCCAAATATCTTTAAGTGTATACAATGACGTGCTTTTAGAAGCACCTAATTAGTACAATTTGAGGATATAGTGTGATAAACACAGAGGTTTTAAACAAAAACAAATTATTTAGTATGATGTTTTCACCCTTTGACCATCCCTGTATGGTAATACACGTAGGGGTTCACTTGTTTAAGTAAACATTTAATTTTTTTAGAAGAACTACGAGAATGTATTCTAACTTTAGAATATGATCGCAAATAGAAAGAAAAATGTGGCATAGTAAAGCACAGAAAGCTTTGAATTTATAAAAGATGTTTCGTTTTATTGTGTGGTGAGCATTCAGGCTGAGAAAGGCAGTGCGAACGCGCCGCTATATTTTAACTCAAATACTTTTCATAAACACCGTCATAACATTCATGCTTAAGACCTTTTACAGTAATTACTCGTCGGCTGCGTTCCCGCTGTGGGGTGAATTAGAGAATTAAATTTTTATGAAAGAAGTCTTGGCTGCTTCTTACAGCTCAATGTATCCGTACCGCGGGTACTTTGCACAGGTCGCGCTTTGCTTGCGTACATCATTATGATTCAAAAATCATTAATAAAAATGAAGGCCATGGCATACCCTGGGCTAGAGCCAGGAGGGCGATGAATATCAACTTTCCTGCAAAAACATTTTTAATGTTAGACTCTTCGTTTTTGTGTTGTTGGTATTTACCGTTGGACTGATTGGCCTACAGAATTTTTACTCCTATTGGGTGGATTCGATCAGCCCAATGGGAAACACCCTTAAACTGACAGG